>RJWM01002337.1:0-131299 GCA_004363535.1 Dasyprocta punctata | reverse complement strand
ACTGGTCATGAGAAAGTGTTTGAAAAAATTTAGAAATTTTAGTGTGAAACATACAAGACTGAAAATTGTTTTTTAATCAATGTTACATATTTCTATCATATGTTTTTCATTTCCTTTTTGCATCCAAATTGAATATCAAGTACATTTTTATTCTAATTTTGTATGAGGATAATAAACCAATTGATCGTAAATAAGCTGCAAGAATTCACCTCATTCGTGGCAGATCCAGTGTAGTACCAGGAAGGTCAATCATCGTGCCCAAATTTAAGCAAGTTCTACTGTGTGAAAAAAAGTACTCTCTTCCTTCTCAGTATTTCAGTGCTGAACTTGTGAGCCATAGATCTTCTATCTACATTGAAATGAACAGGGGTGTAAGGCATAAATATATATGCAGATGTTAGAGCTAAGAATTAGTGTGAATTCAATGATCTCTTAGTTAAAGAGAAGAGTTCACAAAAAAGAATAGTTGTTTTTTAATGCTAATTGAATTTTAACATGAATAGCAGACTTGTTGCATTTTTACTAAATTTTTCATGTCATTCTGTTTCTCGACTTCACCTTCTGAAATAAACGCGGTGTGGTTTGAATACTGGAAAAATTTGTCCCCCTGCTATAAAACTCAGCAGTTTTGATAGAAGAGAAAGGAAGGAGCACAACAATTTTATAACAACAAAAATTGTTTCCTTAAATATGCTTCCCATGATTTAATTGCATTGAAAATTGATGAAATCTGTTTAATCTTCTCTCAAGATTAGTGTTTTTCTTTAAGTCTAACAAGGTCCCTAACAGTCTCTTTCTATGACTTATTAATGTATGAACAGGATCAACTTTGCTATTCTGGACTATATGAAAATGAAAATCCAAAGCACAATAAAAAAATATCCCTAGTCTTTAACTTCTAAACTTTAATAGTTACTAGACACAGAGATAGGTGGTAGAAATTAGTCTTGGGAAAACCCACACTCAAAATTATCTTTTTTGCCCGGTGTGGTGGCACACACTTGTAATCCCAGCACTCAAGAGGCAGAGGCAGGAGGATTGCCATGTGCTCAAGGTCAGCCTGGGCTACGTAAGTGAGTTCAACGCTAGTCTGGACTACATAGTGAGACTCTATCTCAAAACAAGCAGTCAAAAAAAAGCCCCCCCCCAAAAAAACAAAAAACAAAACAAAACAACAACAACAAAAAAAAACAAACTAGCAAAAATTATTGTTCTCCCCCACACTTTAGTAAAACTCAAATACAGTTCATTGATGTTCAAGAGCATTATGAATGCCAGATTTTAAGCAAATCAGTGTCACTCTGGTGACAGCAGGATAATGCTAGAATAAATTTCCAGGAAAGTAAATTCGTTAGATTACCAAAGGCCAATGAATATGTGTGTCTAAGCAAGATTGATTGAAGTCACTTAACAGAAAAATAAAAACATGATTGAGACACAGTGGGTGAAGATGATGGAGTGGTGAAAATTCCCTGTGGCTGATGTCACAGCACTAGTCATAGGGCGGTCCCATGGCCTCCTACTAAATGCTATTCATTAAAATAACCAAACCTGCTAGCAAAACATTGTTAGTAGCAGCATTACACTTCTAACACTGGCCATCTGTCTGCATACCTATTATCTCTCCATGTCAAAATAGCCTGAATACAACCTAGAAATATATTTACGCATTTATTTTACAAAGAGGGACTGCATATCATAGATTTGTGACATACTCATTATCGTATAGCCCTAAAAGCTTAAAAATTTTGCCTGAGAAGATAACAAGAAGTGTCAAAAAATGATGTCAGGCAGACAAAATAAAAATCGGAACCCCTGCTGTGGACAGTGTTGAGTTCTTGATCTATCAAAGTGTGGTGGGGCCACCCGGGTCACAAGAGGCATTAAGGGCACTGGGAGGACTGGGCTCAGGTGAGCTACTTTGGGCAAGGTCCCAGGAGTGCGGCGTGGAAAGCAAGGCTGTGCCCCCAGTGAGCCTCTAAGCTGCAGTAAGAGGTGCAGGAATGGGAGGCAGCTTCGAAGGCACTGCTTAGAGGCGCAGTAGTCTCTCCTTTGAGCTCATTCTCAGCTACTGAGTGGCTCAGAGATCACTTGCTTGCTCATGGAGTGGTCTTGCTTTATTCTTTCTCCATCATGGTCAGAGAATAATCCTGTCTGTCGGTGCTCTGGGAAGTTGTTCAGAAGCACAGGAGCAAGTTGCTCACAGCACAGGACGCATCACAGTACAGAAAGAGGCCTGACTATTTATTCGTCAGCTTCACTGGTTTTTTGTAATTTCATTTGAATTTCTCATTTTGTTCCCCCACTATCTTGCTAAAAATTTCACACAATGAATGACAGCAAATCACTCATGTATAATGCATACACCTGTGATCACTCTCTGCTCTGATACAGTTCTCCTCCGGGAAGACTGACAGTTCAACACAGGAAGAATCAAGTCGTCAAAAATACAGTGATAAATCTGCCTTGTTTTAAACCACAAATTTGTACTATGTTGTCATGGCAGCAAAAGATAGCTAATGCAATGGACTTTGTACTACAGTGTGGAATAGATTTGTATTTTTATGTGATAGGAGGGGGTACGTGGATTTTACTGAGGCGAAAGCTATTTAAAATAATTGATGCATATCTCAAGGAAAAAAAAAAACAGTGCTTAGAACCTAGCCATGTGCTCAACTTGGAAGAAACTCAACTTATATTAATTGAGCAGGTGAAAAAAAGATATGAGTATGCGTATTTGACATAGCCTGTGTCTACCATTTTTAGGACACATGAATTAATATTTTGGCACTAAAAGAATGGTAATTGTTTGAGGTGTACTGTGCTTCCTTTGATTTCCTGACTGGATCAACACACTGAACCAAACAAAGTTTGTATCACAGTGTTAGTGATACTGATGCAGGTACTGGATTTTGTGATAGTAAACAAAAAAGGCTAATGATGGTTCTTTACTAATTTTAGCACACGTAATTAACTCTAAGTGCAAGTAATGAATACATTTTTATATACTGACGTGCATAGTGGAAAAATTGAAGGATATTTTTGAAATTAAAAATGAATAATTTAGTTAAGGTTTAGTAAGAAGCATTCAGTTTCACCGATGGAAAATACTTGACGAGAAGAAAATCAAAGTATCCTGAGAATAAAGAAGTGCTCTGTGGTCAATGCTTTTTGAATTACATTTCAAAGAAAATTAGAGCTAAACATTAGAGAATAAGCCAAGAGAGGATCTCTTGTTGCAAAATTCCAGATAGTCTAACAAGTTAAAAATATATATACTGACTTCAAGATAATTCTGTCTTACTGTCTTCGCATTTATCTCAAATGTGGTGAGGAAGCCTTATTGTCATGGATAACAGAAGCAACTGTCACTTGATTCTAGTAATGGTATTCGTTAACAAACTAGAATAAGATGTAGGAATTGAAATTTTATTTTGCTCTATGTTAGCATTACCGAAGTGTTTAGACCATTATTCATCCATAAAAGACATGCTCATTGCATTGTTCTTTTTAACTGAAAGAACCCACCTAATGGCTGCCCGGATTGATTTACATTGTGAGTCTTCAAGTTGGTGTAAATGTCTCATTTTTCAAATGTGTGCAAGGGCACAGCCGACATCTGCAAAGGTCATGAGAGCTAACGACGCTGTGTGCCCACGACAGCGTTTCTCTCCAGTGATGCTTCCTCTAGCTCATAGAAGTGTTGTACATGATGACGAAACAACCTTGATAAGCCCATTTTTCAAGGCTGGATGGAAGATAATTTTTAAAAACAGATTGACACATGAAGTATCTATCAATTAATTTAACAGTTTCTGTGTAACTTATAATATGCCTTTTTCTATACTGTTCACTTGTGATGAAAATAATTGTGATATAACTAAATTTAATTTAAACATGCTTAACTGATTTTTTTCTTACAAATCTCAAAAGTATGATTTATTTCAATAGCATTAGGGTTGATGCTAGTCAAAGGAGTTCTACATAAATTGCTTTCTATCAATTTTATTGAAATTAGAAATGTTTAGTGAGAGCAACCTTACTAAATACTGCTGGAGATCACAGGATATACATATGTGTGTGTGTGTGTATGTGTGTGTGTGTGTGTGTGTGTATTTTTTTTCCTGGAGAGGAGGCCTTATTACATCACCCTGGTTGGTTCTGAACTCCAGAGCTCAAGTGGTCCTCCTCCCTTCTCAGCCATCAGAGTAGTTTGCATCAGAGGCCTGGACCCCATGCACGTGGCCCTCTGAGCTATCTTCAATAGAAAGACCAAAAACACTGGGCTCCTCTGAGGCTGACAACTGGAAAGGTATTGCTTGGTACACTCTAACACAATTTCTAGGTATGATATTTCTGCCATGTCTATTATAATTACTTACTGACACTTTTGTTCTTTGTAAAAATCCTGCTTTCTTTACCCAAGAAAGGTAATTCTTGAGGAAGGAACTTTTCCATGACACCGGGCTGGGTTTAGAAATCATGATGTTATGACTAATCATCAGATCTTGGTAACTGTCTTGTAAGTTGTAATTTGCTAATTAGTAAATTACAGGGAATCTCTAAGTCATTGACCTGGTAAATGCACAATGAGAAAGCATTTAGTAAGTGTTAAGCAAAATATGTACATCTTCTCCAGTAAGTTAGGGTCACAGTGATTATCACCAAGTACAGGAATTCTTTGATTCACTACTGCTGTGACTGGAACTCATTGCCTTCATATCACCTGTCTGCATTACATTTTTGAATGTCTTATATATGCCAGTCTTGCAAGGAGGATTGCATCAAACATTTTATATGCAAAATCTGGCAAAACATTTGCACTTCGCAGGATAGTGCATTGCATAATCATATATTCTAATGTAAAATTATAAGATTATGGAGTTGCCATCAGTAGTTAATGACAACTTCCTTGACGCTAACTCCCTTCTTTTCTATTACACCCCTGGTCTCTCTGGTGCCTATTCACCTCTATCTGTCCTAGGCCTGCAGGTCCTCACTTTCTGGGCCCAAATCCAAAATGTATACCAAGATCCACCAACTAGTTCACAGCTATCAAAACCTATCAGAAAATAGTTAACATTCATTTTGCCCTGTTAAATCTGAGGACATTTATTTCTTGTAGCTCTTTTTCAAGTTAAAAACAGCTATCATGTTAACAACTATATTAAAATCAACTTACTCTATGTTTAAAATGTGCAAGACAATGGATTTTAGTGCAAAGATAAACTTCTATCTCTACAGTCAAAGTAAAAATTATTTCATTATTTTAAAAAGCAACTAGGTACCATTTAGCGAGCACCCCCTGATTCCCTCCTCCTGTCTCTAGAGAGCCAATAATTTACTCTGCCTCTATATATTGGCAATTGTAGACATTTTTTACATATATGAAATCATTTAATATATGATCTTCTGTGACTAACTTTGATCATGTCTCCCTTATGGTTAGTAACACCCATTTTTCTTCTGCATAGCACTGTGTCTTTTTGGATAAAAGTCTATTCAGACTCTTTGTTCATTTTTTTATTTTGAATGGTAGGAGTTGTTCATGTTCTATATATGAAACCACTTATGCTATATGATTTCTAAAAATAATAATTTTTCTAATTCTGTGTTCTGTTCTTCTACTTTCTTTTTAACCTGGGTACTAAGCCACACCAAGCTACATCCCCAGCCTTGTCTTTCTATTTTGCATTTTGCCAAAGGTTCTCACTGAGACATCTGGACCTGGAACTCCGTGTGTCCCCAACGTGAGCCTCCCAAACAGCCGGAACTGCAGCTGGCACCACTGAGACCAGTGATCTTTTCACTGTCTTTATTGTGTTTTTTTTTTAGCATAAATGCTAATTTTGATGGTGTCCATTTATCCACTTTTCCTTTAGTCATTCACTGTGCTTTGGTCTGATGTACTTTTTAAGTGCTAAAGTAATATGTAACCACCTTGGAATATTTGGAAATAAAATTTGAAATAAAAAGAAAATCTGGTAACTTTGCTATTTAAAGTCAATCACTGTTAATATTTTAATATTTCCTTCCTTTTATATTTCTACCCACTTCTGTGTATTTTATATGTTTAATGTACATATTATGTTGGCTGTCTTTTTCAATTAATATGTTAAGCAAAGATTTTCTTCATCCTTGACTGTCTTTGACATAACTTCATTTATGTTCTACTCCCGCTGCGATCGCAGTTTAATTTCCCCCTTCCTCCTAAGTGTTATGGGACATTTGTTATTTCCTATTCTATTATTTTCATACTTTAAACTATTTTACTAATAAACTTTGCTCCAAATGCAATTATTATGCAGAAGAGCTGTGGACGTGTTTACCCGAGTTCGCCTCAGACTGGTCTCCACTGTGTTTCGCGCTTTCTCCGTGTCTCCCCTGCTCTAAGCCTTCGCAGATAAAACGACTTTGCATTTAGCCTGTGAACTTAACTTTTCAACTTTAAGGTCATTTGGTAATTTTACATAAAATTCATTATATTATTTCATGCAAGTTAAAAATTGTGCTTGCAAAAGTTGAATTTGAGCTATTTAAAAGTGTTTCTCTCCTCCATATACCTAATGTTAAATTCCGAGTGCTGATTTCTTGAAGGAAATTTTCTTTGTCTTGCTAGGTTTTGCTTTGTTATAACAAAGTATCATATTAAAGAGTATTTTTTTCTTTGATAGAAAAGCAATAAAACACCCTATTTTTATATTCTGTCATATTTCTAACGCCCACATCAACAGTCTATACAACAGAGTAATGACATAGTGTATTAATTAGAGAAAAGTCAATGGAATATATTACAATAACATCCTATACAAAAAGATGAATGAGTGACTTAGAACTCTGAAGTATAAGATCTATGTTGCAGTCAAAATGACAAGAATGAAAGGCAAGATGCTCGATAGCATGTGTCAAAAATCACTTTCAAGAGTTGCTTGATTTAATTTCTTCATAAGCTACTGACAAGAGTGATGTATAAATTATTATTTTAAAAGATTCTTCAATAACTAGGAAAGCAATGAGCAGATTTTTGGACCCTGCACCAAGAAATAATTATGATTATCTGGACTATTTAGTTCAAAAAGAATCAAACACTGTTCATGGTCTATTACTTCAAATATGGTATCTGATAATCTATACATACAAACCACTGAAGGTCATTCAACCTAGAATGTCTCCAATGGACTTAGCCTTAAATGAACAGTCAAATTACATGTGCTCCTTTTCTATTACACACCTGTCTTCAGCCTACCTGAGTACAAATTACTGAAAGATGAACACATTGATTTTGTCTCCCATAGATAAAGCCTGAGAGACTTCAGTTCATTTGGACTTGCAAATATACTTCACTTGATAGAACACTAGAAGAAAATATATACAAATGTTTTATACTACACATACCTGCTATGAAATGAGGTTAGAAGCATATTTTATATTTAGTTATTACTTGTTTTATCATCTTGTTTTGGGCAAATCATTTCCCATTATTGTGAAAATAGTAAAAACTTGCTTTTGGTGCCCACAACATGAACAAGAATGGTAAAACTCTATAGGTGTATCATTTTGAAATGCAAGTACGTGCATACATAAAACTTGCCAATGCTATATTTTATACCCTTATTAAGAAAGTTCTTAAATAGTAACAATTTTACATACTAACTCACAATTTTCTTTAGTGTCATGGAGTCTTTTTCTGTGCTATTTTGTATGATTCATTCAGTTCCTCACTATTAGCAAAAGCGTGAAGGTTAAAGCTTAAGCATTACATTTTTAGATTATTAAATTTCTACGGTACTTTCACTCTGCTTAATCCATGCACATTAGATTTCTGCTTTTTTCAATTCTGGTAGAGACAGGAAGTGTGGTAAATTTGCAAATGCAGAAAACTTTTAATCAGTGTTGGTGGTTAGAGGTGATGTCGGGAGCAGGAACCCATCTTTCCCACATCAGAGATAAATCAAACAACTGTGCTCTTAGCCATATTGTCTCCCAGCATTCCCTGAGTGAGCACAATGGAGCAAAAATATTATATATCAAGAAACTTTAACCTAAGCATCGCAAGCCTTTATTCACTTCCATTTTTGTTCAACAGTATATCAATATTCGATAAGATGATTTCTTAGACTTTAATTAACACACTGAGGCATAGATTATTCAGGACAGTGTGCATAGGAAAGGTGGCCTTCAGAGACAAAATGTTATTCTTTGCTCTAGAGAAACACAGTAAAGGATCAACACGGATATTTGCCACTGTCGTGGGGGCCGTGTATTTGTCTAAAGCCACGCAAAGACTTGGTGCTGCAGACGAGATGGAGGACTGCCTCTTGCTCCGGTGTCCCCTCTGTGTGCTCCTGCAGAAGGTAGTTGTCATGGGAGGTCCACCTCACATAAGGAGCACAGGCTTGGAATTTGAATTTTCTTATGCTGAATTCCTACTTCACCACTCAGTCTTTGGCCTTGAAGGAATTACTTGTTAGTGTTGCCGTTTCTTGATTTTTAAAGTTGGGAATAATAAAAAGTATTGGTATTGTCTTATAAGCAGATTGTGAGGATTAAGTTAAATACACACATAAAATATATATAATATACCTGCCACATAATAAGCTCACATTTATATTGGTCATTATTCAAATATGAGGTTTACTGTTTCCATTACTATATAATTTTTTATTTTTAAATTTGTTAGTATATTTTTGCAGTACATAAATTGCATTCATCATGGAGAGTTGGGTCCTGATGTGCCCGACACATCACAGGTTTTTTTTCCATCAAAAAATAGATGCATCTTGAGACCATAATTTTAAGTGACAAAGATCAGACACACAAGCTTAAATATTGCATGAATTTTCTTATATAAAAAACCCAAAATTACACAATAAGGGTGTTAGAAATAATATAAAATTAGAGATATGTGTGTTAATAACACAGAAAATTTTCTTAATATGTAAGGACAGTAGGAAAATTTGGGGGGTGAATTAAGAGTAATTTACAATGGAATATTCTGACTTTAATATGGCATATTGAGCTTTCTGGAGTAAGAATTTTTTAAGTAAAAATGCTCTTCCAACATAGTGATGCTGTTTTTGCTGCTTTGCAAGAAAAATGAATTAATCTTTTTATGTTTCAATTTTGAGGCCAAGTAGAGTATATGAAGTCAAAGTGTGATTTATGATATTTCAGTAAAGAAAAATTATGCTTGATAGAAGACACTGTTTAATCTGGAAGGCAAAGGAGACCTATAAGGCAGTCAAACAGGGAGTTTAGTGTGGTTTAATATAAACTTTAGATACAGCAAGAATTTGGGATCCAAACTAAAATGTTTTTTATGATATTAGAGAATAAACAACATGACAAGAAACATTCATTGAATCAAACTATAAAATATTTATACATATAAGAAAATTTTTTCTCTTCATTGGTTGCAATCTTTTAACTTGAGATGTACTAAAATTCCAAACTTACAAACTCTTTGTAAAAACAAGTCTGACATGTTCACTCAAAATACAGATTTAAGGTATCTGTTTTATATCATTAAAGAAATCAATAAACAATTATTTTTATACTCCCCATCCTCCTTTGAATACCACTATTAATCTTGAATTAATTTCACCATGCAATTGTAATAACAAGTAACAATATTATTGGTTTTTATATACCAAATCCTATTTTAAAAAATATAAAGGGCGGTGAAAAAATATATTCTCTAAAATCAATATTAAGGCAACAGATTAAAATCGTATTTCATTTATACAACCAAATAATAAGATTGACTATTCTGCAGCAGAGTGGAAACAAATCATCAATAATGAGTAATATAAACATAGTAAATTTTAGTTCTTTTCATTTTTGTGTCCATACCTCCTTTTATTATATGTTTAATTACTTTCATTACTAAAATTTGGAAATGTATACTATGGACTCCAAATTCAAGGGATTGTTTCACTGCAAAGTTTTTCTAGGACTTCCCTATTCCATAGTGCTCACCCTTCACTCACCCATTAAAAATGCAACAGATCACAGACTCTCTAAACTTACTTTCTATGACTTTATCTTGACTTGTTTTATTTGTTCATTGTCTGAGGCTTGATGTCTGCCACCACCTCCAGGTCTCTATTTCCATGCCCGAGACAGTGGTGCTCCATCTGTCTGGGGCAACTTATTGCTGGAAATTGCAGTTCTATGTGTCTCCTTGAAGCCCCTGACCTCCCTTCCAGTGTGACACTCTCTCTTGGGGACCACACACAGGTCAGACTCCTTGCTATCTATGCAGCACATTTTGTGTTTCCATGAATTTCTGCCACTGTGTAAGATTTAAACAACTTATTTAGATCCTCCATATTTCTCCTACACTTAATATATATTTTTCCATTCAATTTTCCTCCTGGCTTCTGGTCATTTCCTCGGAGGGACTCGTTTTCATCAGAACAGAACTTCGGTCGCAGGAGGGGTGGAAAAGAAGGAGTGGGCCAAACACTGTGAACGACAGGCAGCACCCGGAGAGCCCCGCACGTGCAGCCTAGGCCAGGACAAGAGATCTGCACCCCGCGCAGGGACGGAAGGATGGGGAGGAGAAAGTGGGGCAGACAAGGACATCGCGCATAAAGTACCGAACGGAACCCGAGTTCTGGTGGTGTAAGTTCAAAGGGCAGGCGCTGTGAGTGTGGAAGCTTGATTTTAGGCAAATGGGAAAGATGTGGAAGGACTGAAGACGGAATGCAAATGTTGAACAACAGGCAATTCGGAGACTAAACTTAGGGGCCGAAGGGAGGACTCTGCGTTATCTGGAGACTGTTGAAAGAACTCGGAGGGAGGTGGGAGGATGCGAGCACAATGGGGGGCTGAAGATGAAGGGATGCAGTCCGAGCACTGGGCACAGGAGCCTAAGCTGTGCACTGCGAACCCAAGCCACGCGCAGTTACGGAGTGAATACGCAAGTAAGGTAGCAATTCAGATCAAGTCTAAGTATCTCAAGTGATAGTCACCGCCAGGAGTCCTGCAAACTAAATTTCCCACCTTGTCTTTTGCACTAGGGTTTTCACCTTGGGCCTTCTGATTGAGCTTCATTCACCATTCTTCCTTTCAATTCATTTAGTTATTTATATTTTGAGACAGAGTCTCCATAAGATACTCAGTTGTTGGCCTCCGGTTAGTGATCCTCCTGCTTCAGCCTCCCCAAGTACTAGAATTCAGGTGTGTGTCAATGTGACTGGCTAAAATTTCTAATCTTTAAGTTACATGATATTGACCCTATTTTGCTGTGATAAAGAGAAAATTAAAACTAGAAAAGAGCAAAAATTGGACATCAAATTGAAACTTGTTTTACTTTTTTTAAGTTCTATAATTCTCATCTTTCTAGTTTGAAACATTATATATCAGCAAAGATGGGCGCATGCATATTCAATCAATCAGATACCAAATTTCCATACTCTAAAATACATTTAAAATTGGAATTTTATTTTATTATTTTGTATTTAGTATTTTTTTAATTTAATGAAAAATAAAACAAAATTTCAGAATCAAATAACAAAATAACAATGACAGTTACTACACTGTATATCATTGTCTTTAAAGCAGTTACTCAGAATATGAGACATAAACCAAAATGAGCCTTACAAGAAAGAAACAGATAATAACACAAATCTCTCTTTTAAATGAGCTAAGATAAACTAGAAGTTGTAAATGAAATGAATTAGCATATATATTGAAATATTTTTAAACCAATGGATTCTATAGTTTGGAAAAGTATTTGAAGTTACCCTTATTTTGTAATTGCAAGTTAAATAAAAATACATACAGTCTACATTTGCTTACACTTAGTTCTCTAATGCTAATATTACCAAATAGTACAGTGAGTTTCCTGCTTTTTCCTGTCCATTTTCCGGCTAAAGTTAACTATTCAAAATTAGCTCAATTCTATGTAAACAAACTTGAATTTTAAATATTACCATATGTTCATTTTACAAAGTTACCCTAATTCTCGGGTTCTACCAACTTGATTTTTCATTCACTTATCACTACTTGAAAATAAATGTCTGAAGATTAAGAATGTTCATTCTTAAAACAGCACCCTCAATCATTTAATTCTGAAGCCTGGACTTTCATTGCTGCAGGCTTTCTGGAGATAAATTCCCCAGGACTAGATCATCTCTAACTGCACTCAGTGTGGTATCTTCGACGTGTAATGTGGACCTGAACAACCTGTCTTTCCATCGCAGAAGATATTTTATTACAATCCTTTTTACATAAGGGGAAAAGCAAAGTTAAATAGCTATTTTGGATTCTTTTTCCTGGCAGAAATGCCTATTATAGTGGCCAGCATCTTACTCTTCTGTTTGTACAAAAGTTTTTTTTAATTTAAAAAAATCAAAACAGATAAGAAGGTAGAAGTTATACAGAATTTCAAAAAATAAGAAGTAAGAAATCAGTAGTAGTCAAAATATTACATATTGTTATCTTAGAAGTAGCTGTTTAAGTTACAAGATCTAGGCATAAAAAATGATCAGACATTCAAACAATGACAACACAAATTATTCTTTCTGATGTATAAAAGTTTAAAAGATCAGACTACGTTCAGACCTCACCAAAGCATGAAGCCAAGTTTCACTGGGGAGAAGGAAGCTTTCTTGATGTCCTCCAGGTCTCCCACTAATCCTCATAGTCTGTAAAAGAACACGAGGAGCGAGTTCTACCTGTGTAAGAGCCTCCGGCCAGGGCTCATGGGCTGGCCCACAGGAAGGGATGGAAAGAGCAGTGTGTCCACCAGGGAAAATGTTCCAAGCAAGATAATTCTCTTAACTTTGAAACTAAAAAAATATCTCTTCTAGCATAGAAACCCACTTAAATCTTTGGTATTGACCCATATCAGCATTCCTGCAACTTGAAAGTCCTTCAGAATATGAATTTGAATACAAGAAATTAACCTTGAGCTCCCCAGAGAGGTTAGACCCTGTAGCTAACACACATGACTAGAGATAGGGTGGAAGAAAAATTCTGAATGACTGCATGGTTCTTCCTTTCTTCCTTGTGTCCATTCTTTCATTATTCAGAAAACATTTTATATAGTTCAATGGTATTAGTTCTTACTTGACATTTTCATGAAAAAGATTTAATATGTGCAGGCATCCAGAAATAAATTTTGTCCTCCTTGCAGTTCTTGCTATTTAAATAAATTGCTTGATTTTTTTCTGTTGAAATGTAAACTAAACCTTTGATTTCCCTTAAAAATGTTTTTCATTAATATCAATAGACATTGCTAAATGCTATACAACTGATATCTGATTAATAATCAGTACTTACTCCTCACTGAATTTGTACTTCCCTTTTTCCTAACCTTAACCCATATTGTTAATATCAATGTTTCTTTGAGCTTTCAATAATAACCCTACTTTTTGGATACTTTCCTGAAGATAGAGACCCTTTGTAATTTAACTTCCTAAAAAAAATGGCAAGTGAGAAGACAGACATGACACTAATTAAGACAGACTTTCCTTTTACTGTCACTGGCAGTTAAACATGACAGTTACAGTGAATACTTCATAACAAGCTGCTCCCCAGACAGTGAGAGCGGCATTTGTAAATAGTTTACAGGTAATAAGGAGAACTGCCCTGATTGGATGTCTGATAGGACAGCGGTAAAACTTAACGGTGTCCTTGGGCCTCCTCACCGTTATCCAGGGTGGCACTATTGCTAAAGGAGCCCTAGAGGACCCAATGCAGCTTGCATAACACCATGAAGAATTGGGCGAGGACAGACCCTGAGCGTAGTGTGCTGTGCAGTCTTCCTGTGCCCACGTTGCCATTCAGTTAGCTAGGAATGCAAGCAGGATGGAGCTCTACAAGCAGTGACTGATATCCATGGTGCAGAATTCTTTTAAATCGACTTCCAATTTTCATTTTCTAATCAATAACTGGGTTTTTTCTCTCCTTATGCCACCATAAATTAGCAGTACTTAAACAAGCAAGCCTGTTCTTTTTCTTTCTTTCTTTTTGTTTTTTCAAGAGCCAAGAGATTACAGAAGCTGGGTGGGAATCTATGGGTCGGTTCTCCACGTCCGGACACTCAGAGAAAAGTCATCAAGGTTCATCGCTCTGCCGCATGGGAGGAGAAATCATCTAAAAGATTTCCTTCAACAGAAAATCAAATATCCAATTCAAAAAATACCCAACAAACTAAAATAAAACAGCTGGGAGTTCAGTGTTCAAATTTAGATTGCTATGAAGATGTGGAATTTTTTTTTAATATTTTATTAATAATAAAAGACAAGGCAGAAGAGAATCCCCCATACTTGCTACATTGCCCGCTGTAAAGAGATGCTTGGGTTGCTCACCAGAGGCCTGGCCAAATCTACAAAAGGAAAGTTGGTTGATGTTCCTTGGTTGCTACCAATTTAGCCAGACCTCCGAAACAGCAGGTTGTTGACCGGGGTTGGGGTGGGGGGGTGGGGAGGGCTGGGGGGGTGGGTGGGTCTGGGGGGTGTGGGGTGGGAGTGTTTGTCCCTGGTTCCAAGCCCGCGCACCCGTGCCGCTCTGGCCGGGCGGGGGCCCCGCGGGGGGGCCCTTCTCCTTCTCCTCCAGGGTCCTGAAGATGTGGAATTAATGAATTTTGTGCTGTATAATTAGTATTGGAGTTTCTCCATAATGCATAGACTTTTTTTTATTTGCCTTGGTCTGTTGGGAAACAGATTTTGTTATTTATAGGTTTTTACTGGAAATTGAGGATTTTTTTTTGCCAAGTTACAGGTTAAAATGCTCTTGTTAAGAAAATTTGGAAAAAAGTAATGTGAAAAAAGAGAAAATTAAGTGTTCATAATGTATCAAATAGGCTTTCAATCCTACTTGATCCTTTCAAATCTGTTTCAATCCTTTCAATCCTATTCAATCCATATCTATGTGTTACTTTCCAATATGTATTTAAAGAGACTAATTCCATATTCAATATTGAGTTGAATAATTCAATATGTTAAAGTAAGATCATCATCTATATAGTGCTGTTTTTGCCTCCTTTTGATTTTGTTGAGTATGATCTAGTTTGTATTTTCTTAAGTAAACTCTATGAGGGTAGGAATATTTGTTTGTATCTCTACTGTTGAACTTTTGTGCAAGAATCTTTCCTAGCACACAGTACACATCTAAAACATATTTGTGGAGTTGATATACCTAAACTTTTGAAAACATGATTTCCATGACCATTGTTAAAAGTGATGTCTGTTCTCCATTCCTCCACAAAGTTCTGTTCTCCTGGAAAACAAGGAGGGAAATTTTTATACCAGAAAGAGCTGTAGGAGTCCGCTGAAATAATCAAGCCCTTCCAACTGAGGTGGAAAAACCCTTAACAACCTCCAGGGCAATTTAAACTTCCAAATCCCTGAAGTATTAGTGTGGGCCTTGGGCGTAAGTGTCCTGGTAGGTGACAGTATTCCTCAGCGATAAGCCCTGTCCTTTATTTCTGGAGATGGCAATCAAACCAGTTGGTAGTGTGTTATTCATATTTCAAATGCCTCTTTCAGTTCCAGCCTTTAAATCCTAGGCTCATGAAGTAATGTGATATGAAAAGTAGCACCATATGTTATTTGCCAATTAGGAACATTTATCAGAGATGTGCAGTTCCCAATAGAGCAAAGGTTTCATTACCTAAATCTGCAGTTAACGGTTTTATCATTTTCCAAAGTGCAGCTGTTTTCTGAATGATGTTGTATGTTAAAACCAGAAAACTCCATGGATATAGGCCCTATTGTCTTAAAGGCAAAGTGTTATTATTATTTTTTTCTACTGGATGCCCTATTCTGTTGAAAACCAAAGTTAAAATTCATTTTTTATTCTTTCAAAGATATTTATTCATAGATCTTGTTTTGATTTTCTTCAAATTCCTAACCACCCAGGAATATGTGCCTGTCTTTGGGATTCAGTGTTGAGCAGATGTTACTGAATTGGTCTGCTCTGTGGTCTATATTCAAAGAATTTCTATCTTCTCTTCAAAATCAACGCTGAGAGTGGTTTGATGGTAAAATGTTCCCTCTGTAGTTGTCCTATATCACATACTGATGTCTGAAATCAGGCCTGGGTTTCTCATCTGTCCAGTAGTCACATAGAACTTGTCTTGAGGACGTACAATGGTTTGAAGCAAGACTAGCTATCGAACAAGAGAAGGCGCACGGCTACCGTGAACGCATTTGTTAAGGGAATGGATCTCTATTTTCAAAACCTGATCAGGACAAAACCAAAAACTCAGTAGCAACCCTACAGCACTATGAGGTGATAAAATGCAAGAGATAGACTAGCAGCAAAAGTCAAAAACCAGCTGCCCGGCTATTTGGCGGCTCACTGCTGGTGGTTTTATGCTCACCAGAGCCTATCGGTAAAATGTTCTCAACTTCTTAAAGGAAGAATAACAGGACAAAACCAAAAACTCAGTAGCAACCCTACAGCACTATGAGGTGATAAAATGCAAGAGATAGACTAGCAGCAAAAGTCAAAAACCAGCTGCCCGGCTATTTGGCGGCTCACTGCTGGTGGTTTTATGCTCACCAGAGCCTATCGGTAAAATGTTCTCAACTTCTTAAAGGAAGAATAAATAGTTATTTACTGAGACAACATGCCTTCCAACTCTACATAAAAAATACAGAGTGTTCTCATCCTTTTTTATTTTTTAAAGTTTGCCTGTGTATAGTACTTCTATCTGCTGCAGAAAGTTGAAATTTATCTTTTCCTGGTCATAACAGCTATGATCGGAACCATCTGTACCATGAACAGGGCTCTTTTCTTCTTGAATCTCCTACTAAAATGTAACTCTTGCGGGGGATATCTTGGAAATAGAAAGATCAACATATTCAAGTAAGGAAAGGGATTCCCAAATTCAATACCGTCTGGCAGATAGCTTTTCTTCTTACCAAAATAGCAGATAATGCAAGTTGTAACAAAATGTTCTTACCAGACTTTATTTAGGCTTCTGGAATACCACAAACTTCAGTGAATATTATTTTGTCCCATTTTCTGCCCTACACATCTCTTTTAATGTCACATAAAGGTAATTGCTACCGTGTTCTCTCCAGGTGTTCTCAGAAAAATGTCATCAAAACTGTAGACTACTGTGATATCTTTTGTGAAAATGAGTTAATGCAGTTGCATGTAGTATGGAGAGAGTTTAGACAAGATGGCAAGTGTAGTGGTGTTTTTACCTGACCAAAAAGAAAAAGGCCACCAATTCTGATAGTGTTTATGTATTAAGTATTAGAAAACTGTGTTTGGAAGGAACAATGCATTTCAAATATTGGAACTTGCTAATCCTATTCCAGTAAAGAGATTTTGAGTAAAACTAAAATTGTCTATCAGATCTTTTTCCTATTTAAATTTAGTAAAGAAGTTCTATTATCTAGAAGTCTTTGGTATTTGTAAAGAAGAAAAATTTGAAGTTTTGTATAAATATTATGTAAGACAAGCTTGATTAGAGCATCAATCACTTCAGTGTATATGAAAGTGCTGCATTTCATTTTATAATTTGGTAGCAATTAAGATTTATGCCATTTTAAACTTATTTTAATAACCCTTATCCCTTAAATATGAAATGAAATAGGATTAAAGAAAGACAGTATTCTTAATAAACTAAGGGGGAACTAATGCACATTCCATGTTTGTTTCTTGTGAAATAATTCACCTTCAACAAATTCTTTCTCTGTGTCTCCTTTTTTGTTTTCAAATTCCCAAAGTAGATAATTCCATTGATTCAGGTTGGTCAGCTTTATTACTCAGATCGATCAGCCATGGCCAAGGGGCAGGAGGTGTAGGAATCAGAAATGTCATAAAAGGGTTGCTGTGAGTCTGGAAGTCAACCACGTTAAAATTCAGGTTGGTAGTTAACTCACTACACTGAGAAAAAGAAAATAGAGATTTTGAGTCTCTGGGTGCATTTTAACGAAGAAATTTAAAGGTCTTTCTGCAACAAAACATGTCCTTGTATGTAAATTGAGATGTAGTAAACATAGATAACATAATTATCCTCTCTATTCAAATTTACCCACTTTTTAGTCTTCATAGCTGAGTGTTTAGAAACTTGAACTCAAGACCTGAAGCATAATTATTAATTCTGACTCTACAATTTACTGTCTTTTAGGTCCTGCACTGTATCATTTAAACATCTGTGTCCTGGCTTCCTCAATTACAAATAAAAACATAAATGCCAGTTACTGCCCCAGGTTGTTTTGAGGGGGAAATGGATTAATGATGAGGTATGGTTATTTATCATTTCTGACACATGCTAAACACTGTATAGTTACTAAGCACATATGTGAAATTAAACCTACTATACAAAAGTGAAAAATTCAGCTAAATCATTTTAAAGGACTCATACATAAGAATTCAATTCAGTATGAACTTGTTGAATGTACAGATTTTTAAAAATATGTTTGCAATTTCAGAGTATGGGCCAAAAAAATTGATTGAGACTGATTATAGTATCAGTAGAAAATTCAAACAGGAAATTTGCACAAAAATGTTTATATAAATTGATAAGTGGTTAGATGAACTCTTTGTAAAAACAAAGAGATCACAAAGAATCACTGAAAAATTATTTAAGTGATCTAAAATAGATGACATACATTTTTGTAAGCAGAATGCAAAATCTAGCTTTTGCTCCAAGCCCCCTGTAGAATCGTTTCACTTAGAAAGAGCACAGAAATTTCTGGTTTTTGCCGTGTGGCCCACAGACATCTCTCATCATCTGCAGATGAGCAAAAATGTCATATTCTGAATTGATGCACCTAAAATCTTATTGCTGCCATACAAGAAAGCTGTGATTTCCAATATTTAATCCCTGCCTGCCTGATCACTTTGTCTATGGTAAAATTGGTAATGAATCACACTGGGGAAACGGTTATTATGTATTCCCAGCATGCACAAAGCAGAAAATAACGATCTTCCCTGCCCAACAAGGTAGATGTCTAGACACAGCAACGTCTCCTCTGCCTGGTTCACACTCTCACGGTTCACCCCTCGGACTTTGCCTGTGCCTGCGATGCAGGCCCCCAGCCAGGGCAGTGGAGCTTCGCGGTGGCGGGGAGCAGCAGGACGAAGGTGGTGGCTGCCGGCACGGACACCTGTCTGATGGCTCTTGTTGTGAAGAGACCCACTTTGCATGAGCGTCTCCTTCCAGCTCACCTGGTTTCTTGTGTTTTCTCCGGATTTGGGCTTAGCACTTAAGCTCTACCGTGTTCGCCTCCTTTGCTTTCAGTCGCACCTTGAAATGATAGTTCTGACTTACGTATTTTCTTGCTAACATGATAGGGCTAACGACCAGCGACTTGTGCAAAGAATGCAGTTTTTAAAAACCATAAACATAGCGCATGTTTGACAGTCCGACAGAAGATAGTCACCCAGTAGCAATTATTGGTATAATTTCAATTAAAACAGTTAATCATACAGAACAAAAGAAATATAAAAATTAGCAAAATTTGCGACTTAATTATCTCTATCTTGAAATTAATCTCAGGAAAGCAATAAAACTAGATTACTAAATTCAATAAATCTACTCTTTAACTGCATTTATTTTTATATATTTAGTGTTAGAAATTACTTGGCTGTTTACAGTTGCCACCAATGCACCTAGAGGCTGATAACTGATAACAATTTAACTGGGAAAAATGTAAGTGAAAATATATCAAGAAAGTATTATTTTACACTGCTGGTGGAATACACAGCATTTCTATAATTGAGAAGGATATGCTAAATGTACAGGTCTAGGGTCAGGGATTATAACTGATCAATATCACTTTCAGTGTGTGTAAATACTGACCTTATAATATCTATCAAGCATATTACTTTCATGTGTTTGCACCTTGTTAGTTTTCTGTGCCCTTCAAGCATTGCAACACAATTTGAGGAAGAGGTAGTTCTAAACTCAAAATAAATTTTTCAGAAGAAATCGAAATGCCCCCTTGTTTAATTCATACCTATGAAACATGAAATGAAGTTTCAAAGGCAGCAATGAATTTAAAACATACAGGTTTTGACTTTGAAAACATTCTGGCAATGCAAAATATGAAAGGACTCACAAACAGGATCTTAGCTTTATGGTAGTTCAGATCATATGGTGCCCCTAAGAACTTCCTGCATTTACCGGATTCTAAACCAAAGCTTAGCACTTCATTCATTTCCTATAAAAGGAATATGTCTGAAAGTCACACATACATCGAATTCTTAGAACACTGGAAAATAAACAAATGACCACTTTTAGTACAGATAAGACATAATTTTATTATATACGTCAATAAAAAGTCAAAACTTTAGTCAAAAGGAAATGTACATCGTATAGCCACTGAAAGCACTGCAGACAAAGTGAGGCGAGAAGGAAACGGGAGAGGGAGAACAGTGACGAAGAGAAGGGAAAATTTTAGTTTTGAGTGCACTAATTTTAGTTTGGAAGAAGCTAGTTCCTCCCCTGAAGACTGGAGATGCACATGGAAGTCCCGCCCTCCTGGTCACACCTTTCATAGATCAGTCCAGCCAGTGCCCAAGTGTACGCAGAGGGGGCTGTGCTGAGTGCAAATGTCCCTAAGCTAATGACGAAAGCTGGCTCATGTTCCTCTTCCCAAGCCAGAAACTCCAGCTGAGAACTCTGCCACTCTGGATTCATTCCCACTACTTTTTTCTTTCTAATTTTTATTTTATTTATTTATTTATTTTTATTTTTTTTTATTTAAGCCAAGAAAAAAAAAGAAAAAAAAGACATATACAACAAAGACAACATAGCAAAAGAGACAAACAAACGACTAGAATAAATACACAGCAGTAACATTGCAGGTTTACAAAACTGGATGATAGAAACTTGAGGATGGTTGCAACATTGCGTATCATTATCCCCAAAATGGTTACTTACATTAACAGATATAGACATGCAAAATTGATCCAATCATATGAGTATTAATTGTTCTTTCTCAATAATGAATACAGTCAGCAGCGTGTTCATTCTAGTTATCTTACAGATACATACACACAGGTCCATATTCCTTCCTCTTCCCTTTTCTCTTTCCGCCCTTTCCCTTTCCAGTGGGGGTGAAAACAACTCTAATTTTTATTTTAAAAAGAATAAAACCAAGCAAAATAAACAGAATGAACCAATCAAAACGAACCCGTGTAAATGACACAGAACTTCAAAGCAACAGGAATTCAAAATGGTTGCCATAATGCCTCTTGTTGTCTTCAAAATAGCTTCAGATACCTACCAACATAGAAAAATCGAACAAAATGAAACAGAATAGAATCA
Source organism: Dasyprocta punctata (assembly GCA_004363535.1). Classification (NCBI taxonomy): domain Eukaryota; kingdom Metazoa; phylum Chordata; class Mammalia; order Rodentia; family Dasyproctidae; genus Dasyprocta; species Dasyprocta punctata. The sequence goes on along the minus strand of RJWM01002337.1, from coordinate 110,052 downwards.
ATAAAAACAAAACAATGAATGCAATAAAGGACTTCAAAACAAGGCAATAGTATATCCAAAATGGCTACCATAATATATCTTGCTATCTTTGAAATAGCTGCCCATGCCATTGAATATAACAAAATCTAAGAAAACAAAACAGAATAAAATCCAACCCAACAAAACAATGGAAATGATACAGAACTTGCAGGGAATTAAAAATGGCTACCCCCTTCAGTAGAAGAGCCCCCATAAATGCCACACTGTGTACTGTTACCCTCTGAATAGATGATCAAACCACCAGCTCTAGACCTGCAATGTCAGTGAAACACCAAACACCACAAGCATCAAATTGCATTTCACCTCAGTACCTATCATCGCAGCCTGTGTTTCTCCAGATCAACAGGTCACTTATTGGGGTAGAGTTGGGTGTTGGCTCTTCTGGTTTCCCAGTCCACATACCAGAAGGGGCTGGGGTCTGGCTGTCCCCAAAGCAGCCTGCCCATGGTGCTGATTTGCAGGGAGGGCTTGCTTCTTGGTCTCTTTCTCCCTTTCCCTTCTCTTCTCTTCTCTTCTTTTCTCTTCTCTTCTCTTCTCTTCTCTTCTCTTCTCTTCTCTTCTCTTCTCTTCTCTTCTCTTCTCTTCTCATCTCTCTTCTTTTGTGCGTGCTTTCTTTCTTTCTTTCTTTCTTTCTCTTTCTTTCTTTCTTTTTCTTTCTTTCTTTCTTTCTTTCTTTCTTTCTTTCTTTCTTTCTTTCTTTCTTTCTTTCCTTTTTTCTTTTTGTTCCTTAGTCTCCCAGTAGACTTACCTGCTATATTCCTCAGGCTCAAAATAATGTCTCTACAATGGCCACTCTAAGTATTTGTTGTTGAAGAAATAGATCAATTCTCAATTCTTATCATAGGATGTCCTTCAGAATCCATTCAAAATATTAAAACCCACTCAAAGAAGTTGTTTCTATATGAAAAACTAAGTTGTAATTTTTTGTATAACCTTACAGAAATTAGTATTATTAGTAGGAACTATGGAGGCACACTGTGTTTAGCAATAATACACTAATTCAATTACTAGTGAAGAAAAAGAAAACCAATTACTGGACACCCAGAATCATCTTGACTTAAGGGGGAACAAATACTAGCATGCAGGTTAATGGTTTGTCTTAGTTCTTAGACTTTATCTTTAAAAAATAATATGACTAAATGGAATCAATCATGCATTTTAATTTAGCTCTGATAACATTAGTAGTGATACTAAAATTATTTAGTCACTGAATGATTTTCAATTATGTTGACCAATTTTTAGATAGATCTCATTAAAATGCAGAAGAATTTCTCTACTAATATCTAAGATTTAACAGTGCCTACTCCCCTGCTCCATGCTGTATACATTAGAGGAGCTCTGTCTTTAGAACTGACTACTACAATTCTATGCTTCTGTATTAAACAGGTTTTCAGAACTGGAACAAAATACATGATACACATAAATTAAACACAAAAGGTTTATTTCGGCTCATGGTTTCACAAGTGGCAGTGCATGGTTTACTTGCTCAGAGGCAGAAACATCCTGGCTGAAGGCCCTGGTGGAAGAAGGCTGAGAGGAAGGACAGTGAGGAAGTAGACAGCAGGGGAAGAGAGAAAGTGGGTGGGGACAGCACGCACCTTTCTGTGATCTACTGCCCCCAACAGGGCCCCACCTCTTAATGGCCCATTGCATTCATCAAGGGCCAATCCACTTACGAAGCTAGGGTACTCTGGTCCATGGAGGTCTCTGGCACCATGTCTGAACATGGTTACATTAGGGACCAAGCCTTCGGCACAGGAGCTTTTGGAAAAGACTTCACATTGAAACAATAACCATGTCTTAAGTAATATAAGGAGACTAATATTTGTAATTTTTTTAATTAACAAAGAGACAGGTGGTGTGCTCCACTGGCCACATAAGGAATTCGAAGCAGGGAAATCAGTGAAAATTAATTTTATATCCCTCAGAGTTACTTGATTTATTATGAGCAATAATATCTGTACTGGAAAAATTTCTGTTTCCTGGGTTAGAAAACCAGAAACTTTTAAACTGATTACTGCCTATATTAAAGAGAATATTTCCTATTTTTTTAGTGAACAGAATGCTTTTCTGTTTTAAACTTTTCAGAGTAGAGAAATCTTTGAATTTTCAGGTAATTCATACTGAGCATTATTTTATCTATATCAAAATTGAACAGTTCATATTTTTCAGCCAATAAGCCATTATGTCTATATCTTGCAATAGTCATTCTGTATTTATACATTTACACTGCTAACTCCATGCAAATATGCATGTATACACATATATGAACACGGTAATATATCCATATGTATGTGTATACATATGTATGTACAATAGGAATGCTTAAATATATGGAAATTGTACAAATTTTAAAAAAATATTGCAGTAAAAGACAACTGGTTATTAATCCCCTTAAAAATATCCTCTCTCTGCATAAGCACTTATCCCACCATGCTTGCTACTTTCTGAGGTAGTTTTGGAAGTCCTTTTTTGTGAGTGTCTTTAAGAGGTCTGATCACAAAAAAATACAGTAAATGCTGTTGCCAAGTGCCATGTAATGGAAAGCCAGGATCCAAAAAATATTGGAGTGTGTCCTCATCCATTTTATTTATTGGATCTGGCACCATGCAACTTTTGGCTCTTTCACAGAGTTAAAATGACCATGAAGTAAACATTCTGAATCAATTTGGAACATTGTGACAACTGGGGCAGCACAACTGGAGACCTTCATGAAAGAGAACTTCCAGAACTGCTTCAGAAAGTGGCAGGAATAATGGGTAAGTGTGTTCAAAATGAGGTACACACACACACACACACACACACACACACGTATATGTATTATTCTTAATAGTCCTAAGGACAGAAATAACCAAATGATGATAAAATAACAATTTCATGACCAGTTTCTCTAGGTCCAGTGAACCAAATGGTAGTACTATCTTCAACTATTCTTATGAATCTTTGCCTAAATACTATTTACCTCTCTCATTTGAGACTTCCAGTATGTGGGTTCATCATTGTTATTTCTTTGTATCACTTCTTTATTGCATTTTAGGCATTTTTGATACATCTATTCATTTTTGCCTTGACCATTTGGAGATAAACTCGGTAGGCTCTCTTAGCTCATCTTGATGAAAGAATGAAGATGTAGGAGCTTGGACAAAACCGAAGCTATGGTCTTGTGCTGCCGGAGACACCGTAGTTCACCCGTGAAGCTGTGATGATGGGCAGTAGGACCGAGCAACTAGGAGCTGAGGTTCTGTCCCGTGATTTCCCTAGTTGAAATTATATGATCTTTAAGAATGGGCGAGCATGAAAAAAATGGCCCATATATTCTTGGTGAAATTAATCAATACCTAATTATTTAGAGGCTGTAAATGCTATCTTTGGCCGACATGCTCACAAAATATGTTTTCTTCTGTCAATAAAGGCCAGCAAATCAGAAATCTAGCATAAGGAGGGCTATTACTGAGCACAAAAGACTCATGCTCATTTTTGCACAGAGCTATTCCATCAACTTAATGGTATTTGTACCCCTTTAATAAGAGAAGAGAAAGCACTTGGGCCTTAGAATTATAATTGGAAAATAGTAATAATCAAAACCCTAGAAAACACAGCATGCTAAAATAAACTTCAGAATTCAGGACATTTAACAAATCACTATTTGAGACACAGAAAAAAGTATTCATGCATTGGTCAGCTTTGGCATTTACCTGCTTCTTTTAAACCTGAAAATTGCATTTGGTTGTTTGTAATGGCTACTGATGAGTCCCCATGATTTCCAAAGTGTCCTCCTCCTGATGGCTGCTGAGGACTGGGGGCATAAGAGAACCATCTCCCTGGAGTCCTGTCCCGCACTGAACTGTACAGGTTCTCTTATTCCCTGTTGCTCCAAGGACCATCCTGTCCCCAGAACTCTCTGAGGCACCATCTTCTTTGAAACCTTTTGCTTCCAATGTATCAAAACTTCGCAGACTAACTCCTCTCCTGACTTTTTTCATTACCCTGTAGATTTTGACTCTAAGGTACTCATCAATGAACTCTTGTGTGGAAATTCTCTTCTCAAGGTTTGTTTCGGTGGCAGCAGACCTAAGATACTGATTAGGCAATAACTACATACCAAGGTTTTCAGTTACATCATGCAAACAGTTTTTAAATGGTGACACCGCGTGACACAATAGCATCTTCTCTTCTTCCTGCATTCCTCACTCTTTACTTTTTTAGTGCTGTGAACCACACATACTTTTATACACTCATACACACTCTGAAACTCTTAAATTTAGACTTTATTCACATCAACGAAGAGCAAATTGTTATTAATTAGCCTGTCATAAATATTTTCTGCTTCTAAATTCACTGAGTTTGGATTTTTTTGTAGCATTACTGGGTTTTGACTTTCGTAGAATTAATTGTATTCTGGTTGCACTTGAGAAAAATTATTAGTGAGTACAGGAGCACATATTAAGGTATTAAAGAATCAACTTATCTGTCTGTGTCTGTGTCTATCCTTAAACTTCTGGTCATTATTTACATTGGATTATTTCTATACTTAACCTGTTAATTGTGAAGACACTGTACATTAAATCCTTCTTCAAACCTTTAGTCTTGTGTCCATCATGGATTTTTAAGAGTCCATTAGGTTTTATACTACAAATGAAAATTAACTTAATGCCACCAAGAAATTATACATGTATGTATATATATGTATATATATACATATATGTATATATATACATATTAAGAAATAAATCCATTAAACTGAGTTATAAAAACTGACCACTCACAAATCACTACACAAACAGCATTCATGAACTGAAAATGTACAGCACATTAATGTACCATCCAACAAACAGCTGTGCATACCTGCTTAATCTATAGTATAAGCCTAAAGGTAGAATAGTTCTAGTCTCAAAAGCATATGTTGGCATCTCTTCCTGACACGACATACTTCCCGCTAACATGGACAAGAACACTGTTCTTTGCTGTATATGTCTCCTTTTCAAAGATGTAATGGTCTGTGACTGATGAGCTAGTAATGTCCTGTATATCTAAAACCAGTAGGTTGTTCAATTCTATCACCTTGAAGACCATGAACTTCTTATTCATATGTCCATTTTTCATCAATATTTTGATGCCTCAGGAGACTAAAACTCAGTATACTTATTCATTCTACTCAGTCCAAATTTCCTTCTTATATTGTTCTGCTAAATCTTATATTTTCACCAATACCATCAATTTCTAATCTTCAAACTCTAAAACTTTAAATGATTCCTCTCTCCCCTTATATGCTTATGTAGAAATTGAACCTTGTTATTTTTTGTTCCGCAATATTTTGATATTCTGTCTTCCTTTTTTTTAAGGAAGCTCTTCCTGATAAAGCTTTTCCTCTGTATAAGTTAATTTTATTGGCTCATTTTATAGACACACAATGCTCACATGAAGCTTTTCCTCATGTGTCTGCAAGACTATCGCCTTCACTAAACAGCTCTCCCTGCCCCGATCTGAATACCCTGATCCCTATCGTACTCTGACTCTGAAGTAACTTCGTGATTCACAATTCTTTTTATGTTTTAACTCTGTAAATCTTAATTTGCATTACTCGAATAACCATTGATGTTGAGCATCACTCCTTGTATGTTTCTTGCCATTTGGATTTCTTCATCTGAGAAGTGTGTGTTCATCTCAGATGCCCATTTTTGGATTGGGTTTTGAATTTGGGGAGCCCCATGTTTTTCAATTCTTTATATGTTCTGGATATAAGTCCTTTGTCTGAGGGACAATTGGTTAAAATTCTTTCCCATTCTGTGGGCTTTCTGTTCACTTCATTGGTGATTTCTTTTGAGGTGCAAAAGCTTTTTAATAAAATCCCAGTTGTTGATTCTTTGAAGTAATTCCTGTGAAGTTTGCGTTTTGTTCATGAAACCTTTTCCTATCCCTGTCTTCAAGATTTTTGCCTACCTCATCTTCCAGTAAGTTTAGAGTTTCTATTTTAATATTTAGATCTTTGACCCATTTTGACTTTAGTTTAGTGCATGGTGATAGACATGGGTCTAGTTTAATTCTGCAGCATGTGGAAAGCCAATTTTTCCAGCACCACTTATTAAAGAGATTATCTTTCTTCCAGTGAACATGTTTAGCCCCTTTGTCAAATATAAAGTGGCTGAGTGTCTTTGTAGTTGCATTTGCATCTTCTAATCTGTTCCATTGATCCTCAGATGTATTTTTTTTGCCAGTACCAGGCTGATTTTATCACTGTAGCTCTGTAGTACAACTTCAAGTCAGGGATCAAAATGCCTCCTGCCTTGCTTTTGTTGTCCAGAATCGCCTTTCCTATTCTAGGTCTCTTCTGGTTCCCAATGAATTTTAGAAGTGTTTTCTCCAGATCTGTAAGATATGTTAATGGTATTTTGATTGGGATTGCATTAAATCTGTGTAACAGTTTTGGGAGCATGGCCATTTTCACAACGTTGGTTCTCCCTAACAAAGAGCAAGGGCTATCTTTCCATTTTCTAACATCCTCTTCAATCTCCTTTTTTAGAGTACTATAGTTTTCAGCATATAGGTCTTTTGCATTCTTTGTTAGATTGATTCCTAAGTATTTCATTTTTTTGGATGCTACTGTGAAAGATGTTATTTCCATAATTTCTCTCTCAGTGAGTTTGTTGTTTGTGCACAGGAATGCTATTGATTTTTGAGTGTTGACTTTGTATCCAGCTACACTGCTGTATTTGCTTATTAACTCTAGTAGCCTTTTGATGGAGTTTTTTGGGTCTTCTATGTAGAGTATCATGTCATCTGCAAATAGTGATAATTTAATTTCTTCCTTTGCTATCCTTATTCCTTTTATTTCTCTCTCTTGTCTGATTGCTCTGGCTAATGTTTCCAGAACTATATTGAATAGGAGTGGTGATAGTGGACATTCTTGTTTTGTTCCTGATTTTAGAGTGAAAGCTTTCAGTTTTTTGTCCATTTAGTATAATGTTGGCTGTTGATTTGTCATAGGTGGCTTTTATCAGATTGAGGTAGATATCATCTATTCCAGGTATCTGTAAGGTTTTTGTCATGAACAAGTGTTGGACTTTATCAAAAGCTTTTTCTGCATCTATTGAGATGATCGTGTGACTTTTGTCTTTGGCACTATTGATGTGGTGTATTACATTTATTGATTTGCATATGTTAAACCACCCCTGCATTCCTGAAATAAATCCCACTTGGTCATGATGTATAATCTTCTTGATGATTTGCTGCATTCTATTTGCCAGTATTTTATTAAGAATCTTTGCAGTGATGTTCATGAGGGAAATTGCCCTATAGTTCTCCTTTTTGGTTGGGTCTTTCTCTGGTTTTGTATCAGAGTAATACTTGCCTCCAGGAATGAGTTAGAGAGGATTGCTTCCCTTTCAATTTCATTGAAGAGTTTGAGTAGTATTGGCATTAAATCTTCTCTAAATTTCTTATAGAATTCAGCTGTGAATCCACCAGGACCTGGACTTTTCTTTGTTGGTAAGGTTTTTTACCGTGTTATCAATTTCAGTAGTTGATATTGGATTATTCAAAATTATTGTATCTTCTTGACTCAGCTTTGGTAGTTCAAAAGTTTCTAGGAATTTGCCCATTTCCTCTGTGTTGTCCATCCTATGTGAGAAAAGATTTTCAAAGTAGGTATTCATGATCTTTTGAATTTCCATGAGATCTGTAGTAATTTCTCCCTTTTTATTCCTTATTGCATGAATTTGGGTTTTTTCTTTCTTTTTCTTGATAAAGTTGGCTAGAGGTTTATCAATTTTGTTTATTCACTCAAAGAACCAGCTCTTTGATTCATTAATTCTTTGTATTGTTTTCTTAGTCTCAATTGCATTATTTTCTGCTCTGATCTTTATAATTTCCTCTCTTTTATGAGCTTTGGGTTTGACTTGCTCCTCTTTTTCTAGAAGCTCGAGGTGTAGCATTAGGTTGTTTAATTGTGCTCATTCTGTTTTCTTGATGTGACAACTTATTGCCATATAGTTTCCTCTTTGGACCACTTTCATTGCATCCCACAAGTTTTGGTATGTTGTATCTGCATTTTCATTGAATTTTAAGTATTGTTTAATTTCTTCTTTAATTTCATCTGTAACCCACTGGTTGTTCAAGAGGTTGTTATTTAATTTCCATGTTTTTATATAGGTTTTGCAGTTTCTTTTACCATTAGTTTCCAATTTCAGTGCACTCTGATCAGATAATATGAATGGGATAATTTCAATCCCTTGCGTTTACTTAAGCATGTTCTGTGGGCTAATATATGGTCTATTTTAGAGAATGTCCCATGTGCATCTGAGAAGAATGTGTATTCTGATGATGTTGGGTGGAACACTCTATAAACATCTACTACGTCCATGTGTTCAAAGATTTGATTCAGTTCTGTTATTTTTCTGCCAACTTTTTGTCTAGTTGATCTACCTCTATGTGACAATGGGGTTTTAAGGTCCCCTGTTGTAATTGTGTAATTGTGTATTTGGTTTTTCATGTCCATTAGTATTTGTCTTATATAGTTGGGTGCTTCTGTATTTGGTGCATATAGATTTATGATTGTTAGCTCTTCCTCTTGAATTTTGCCCCATAACAAGTATGTAATGATCTTTTTTTAAATCTCTTTTGCTCATTTTTGGTTTGAAGTTTACACTGTCTGCAAACAGAATAGCTATGCCTACTTTTTCTGGGTTTCTGTCACATGAATATTGTTTTTAATCCTTTGACTTTTAGTCTAGGAGTTTCCTTTTAAGTCAGATGTGTTTCCTGTATACAGCATATTGTTGGATCCTGTTTCTTGTTCCATTCTGTTAGCCTATTTCTTATAATTGGTGAATTGAGACCATTTACATTGATGGCTGTAACTGTTATGTACTGGTTTAACTTTGTCATGTTATTTTCCTGTTGTTAGTTTCCTGCTTTTCCCCCTCATTTAATTGTTTGCCCTGCCTGGTCATTTTGTTCTGTTGTTTGGGAATAGTAGTTGGTTTTGTCTCTCTCTGTTATGTGCTTCGGTATTCTTTCTAGGGTTGGCGTGGTAGACATGAATTTCCTCAGTTGCTCTTTGTCATGTAAGTCTCTTATTTCTCCATCAATTTTGAAAGAAAGTTTTGCAGAGTACATCAATCTGGGTTGAAAGCTGTTTTCTTTCAGGGCTTGAAATACCAAACTCATCTTAACTTGAGGGTTTGTGCTGAAAAGACTGCCGTGATTCTAATGGGTTTTCCTTGATAGGTGAGTTGTGTCTTTTCTCTAACAGCTTTTAGTATTCTGTTTTTGTGCTGTGTGTCTTGGATCTTAATTATTATGTCTGGGTATAGATTTATTTTGGTTATGGCTATTAGGCATTCTATGTACTCCACTTATCTGCATATCTAATTCTTTCTCCATGTTTGAGAAACTTTCTACTATTACTTCTGCAAATATTTTTTTAAGTCAGCTGCACCAACTCCTGCACTATGCCTATCAGTCTTATATTGGTTCTCTTTGCATCATCTTGAAGCTATTGAATTGTCATTTCATGCTCCCCTGTTATTTTTACAAGTTCTTTCCTTTCTTGATCGCTAGCTGTGATCCTGTCTTCAAGGTCTGAAAGTCTGTCCTCAGCTTCATTTAAATGGTTTTGTCAGCTTTCAATGGAGTTTTACATTTCCTGGATATCTCCTTGAATTTTTTTCATGCATTCTATTTGCTTCCTAAGTTGCTCATTCAATGTTTCCATCATTTTCTCATGCTCCTGTACTTTTTTAATCTATGTCTTCTCTAGCTATGCTGAGTAATTCCTTTACTAAGTTTGGCATTTCTTTCTTTACCTGAGAGATTATTTTAATCTGATTTCCTCTATAGCTTCATGGATTTGTTTCTTTATTTCATTTGCTATCTTTTCAGAAATTGCAGGTGTGTGACTTTCAAGGTCCTCTATTTCAATGCCCCCTGTTCTTGTTCCTGATGAACTGGATGCTTGAGATTGCATTTTGCCTTTTTGTCTTGTCATTTTCACCTCTTGGGTTAATATTTTGGCCTTTCAGTCCCACTAGTCTCTAGTGATTGTTGTGCATGTCTTAGGGTCCTACTGTGTGGGTGATTCTTGCCCAACTGCTGAATTCCTCAATGAAGTGGAGGGGCCATTCATCTGTATTCCTCCAGTAGGTCCTTTTGGGTGAGTCTTATAGTCTCCCTAGGCTGACTAGCTTAGGAGTATTGATGTAAGCCAACCCTTAGCTTCTATTGTTACTGTGGTTTAAAGTTGTTCCACACTGCCAGATTTACCTAGCTATACTCTGTGCTTTAGCTGAGACCCTACTGTGTCACATGGGGTCTCCTAGGCCCTTTCAAGTTTCTCCATGTTGGGGGAGGCCTTGTCAGCCCTCTTCTCAACCCACCTGGTGTTTTCTGTATGGAAGAAAGACTCACCCACACTTTTGCTGGGTTTCCAAAGTCCCACAGCTGGAGGGAAGGGCTCATTGCTGCTCTTACTGACCCACTGATGTCCTCCACTTGAGGGGAAAACTCACTGCGGAGTTGCAGGCCTGCTGAGGTCCTCTGTGTGGGTGAGGGTTTGCTGGGGCTTCCCCCAGCGCACCAGCGCTCTGCAGGTGGTGGATGGGATGCTGATCGTCCCTTGGCTGTTGAAGACACAGGTTGGAGAGAGAGGTGTTGCCCTCAATGATCTGTAGGTTGTAGAGGTCTCTGGGTTGGTGGGGGGAGGTGTTGCCTGGGGCGAAGTTCTGCTTACCCAGCTGCAGAGTTCTCCGGGGTGGTGCTGGGATCTCTGTAAATCTTGATTGGCTTTTATTTTTATTTTTTTACTATCATAGTTAACGTCATAGTTTTAGCACGTAGATAAATCTGAGCGCCAGCCCTTCTGGTGTCACCCTCCTCATTCCATGCCATTTCCTCTTTCCCATTTTACACCACAGTGCTGATATTATGTTTCCCTTGGCCAACCATGGTGCTGCTGACAATACTTTTTCTTCCTTCTCTCCCACATTCTCTTCCCACACATAATTACATTTTATAAACTTTTATCTATGATGAACTGTGAAGGACTACCTCCTCCTGAGATAGCCTTCATGCTGGAAGAACCAGAGTTCTCCTTTCCTGATTCCTCTGTACCTTGGATCCATAATTCTATTTTTGCACTAATCCCAGTGTCATACCATATTGCCATGCATTCCAGTGACATGGTTGGTGCCTACACCAGCTGGGAACTTGAAATTAAGACACTGCATTATGCATCTCTGTGCACTGACATATGAGTACAGATCCTGGTGCATAGGAGGTGATCTCTCCATACTGAATTCACACTCAGAGCAATCTTCCACAAGTGTTTTGCTAAGCGTACTTTCCATGTTCTTTCATTGTTTCCTTGAAAAGAATTGAAACTGATCCAAGGGGCCCTTGTTAAGTTACAAGTATTCAGGTCTCTCAGTTCGAACAGTCACTGAGAACCTATAGTGAAGCCATTTGCTTTTATCTGATTAGAGGGATTTAAGACTATGTTTACACATATAATTTACTCTCATATTGCACCATATCCCACTATGCAACCAATTTCAATCACTTTTAAACTCTGTCTAGAGGACACTAACCCATTATTTTATCCAAGAGGAAAAGGTATACAGATGGCTATAACTTACAAAATTGATACCGTGACTCCTATTTCCTTTGTACTATCAGTATTTTGGTCTAATTTAGTTTTACAACTGAATTTTGGGACTATTAATAGAAATAGAAAACTTGAGACTCTTTTTTTTGCATCTTAATTTTGCTCTTTTTTATTCCTAATGAGAAAGAAGATCAAAGCTCCTCATTTTGCTATATTCTGAAGGAACACAGGGAGTAACATTTATTTGAATTTTGGCACCAAACTGCTCTGATGTGGATATCTTTTCTCTTGCAGGTGAGTATTTTTGTTATTTATAGATTGTCATGCATGCTTCTACTTTCTCCTTAGCTCCATTCATTAAATTTGATTGCACAAAACTGCTGTTTTATTGTGAATATCACAATAATGTCTTGGTAATTTGTAAAATTTTACTAGTTTGATGTAATTATGAAAATTATATAACCTCATAAAATCAGAATAAAATAAGTTTTAACAATCTTCTTGTTATTTTCCCTTTAAAATGCAGCATTAATATTTTATGGCAGTAACTTTGATAGTCTAGTATTCTTTTACTGCTATAGAACTGGTGAGTTTCTGAGAATTGAACATAAGAATCTCATGTTCAGTAGTGCTAAAACTTTGCAATTTTTAGTTCAAGATTGGTTTATATGTAATGGTACCCAATGTCATTAAGGAAAGAGATATAGACTAACAGGTAGACTTTTTATCATATTCTGTGAATTTGTATTCACCTAAAGGAAGACTCTTGGAAAATATGTAAGACAAACAGCAATACCCTTGCTACAGTTTAAGGCAATGCATGTCGGTTATGGGAGCTATCTGGGAGAACAACAGCTTTGCTTCACTTCTGTTTATCATTTTAAGTAGCACTTTAGATATTTTAAATTGCAGATTCAGATCATAAGCAGCTTGTTTTGGTGACAGTATTGTACAACTTTTTGCCAGCTTGCTTGTTCACCTGTATGACTATATTCTTTCCACTATTCCTTTCTGTCTTCTTTTTCCTCCCTCTTTTGCTTCCTTTTCTCTCTTATTGATTTATACTGGTCACTTTTCCTAGAAAACATGTCTAAGTAGGTATAAACTTGGATATAGGTGAAAAGATGTGTGTAACTTGAGACACAATGAACATATAAAAAATAGAAAATGCAGTAAAGACATAGATAACAAGTAGGTCATTTTTGCTTGTACATCTATAAACATATGATTACTTATTTACTAACTTCTTATTATACCTTATTATTAATGTAATAACTTTTAAATAAATAATTTTTTCAAAAAGCATATTTGACAGCACTGTCAGACTTTCATTGCTGCCACCAATGATCTGGTATGCACAATTCAAAAGAAGAGAGATTTAATATGACTCTCAGTCTCATGAGATTCAGTCTTGGATCAGTTGTTTCCAAGGCAGGAACATCAGGGTGGGGCAAAGCTGCTTAGTTTGTGGCAGCATTGAAACAGAACGGAGGATCAATTGTAGAGAGGAAAGGGCCAGGGAGAACATACCACACCCAAGGTCATGCATGAGTGACCCATGCAGACACAAAGGTGATTTAATAATCCCCTTGGTAGCTCCCAAGCCAATCAAGGTGAATATGAAGTGTGACTGTCACATTCCACCCCTTGCCAACAGGACACCAAAACCCATCTTTTTACACCATACTTACACTCTGAAGAAAAACAGTAAGCTATTGATTCCACCTAACACGACACAACAATCTTATACACAATCAACTACATAGCAGTCTCTATCCCAAACTCTCAACAGTTCCAACACTTTCAAAATCCAAGTTAGAATCTCTCTTTAGGTCCAAGGCAAACTCTCCACTGTGAACCTCTGAAAAACTTAAATAAAGCCAAAACCAAAAGAGGTTACAGAATCCCAAATTACAATACACAACCAACATCCCCAGTCAAAATGGAAGAAAAGTGGATAGCAAAAAATCAGAGCAAAGCAATACCAGAAACGAGTGGCCAAAAGAAACTCTGTCACTGGGTCGCAGCATCCAAGATACATGGAAGTGAGACGGGAGTTCCAGGGTACTTGGAGACTCCTCTCCTTGAAGTCTTGTGATTGCAGCTCACAGGTCTTCTCTTTCAGCTCATTCCCCTCACAGCCTGCACCCTTCTTTGGCTGATACTTTTGGTGCTGGCATACCTGAAGTTCTGGCAGTTCTGTTGCATCTTTGGCTCCATTCACACAACTTGTTGTGCTGGACTCACAGGAAATCTTCACCTGGCTTCACAGGTCTCTTTGAAATCTGGGTAGAAACCTCCCTGACTTCCCAGCTCTTACCTTCCACATGCTTGCAAAGCCAGCATCACCTGGATGATGAGAAGATCTGCTGCCAACCAGAGGAGTAGGTTGGCTCCTTAGAAACATGGCAGCAACAGACTCAGCACCTGGAAGGCGGAGCACAGCACAATGGTCTCTCGGGGATGTATTCTCTAGGAGACCCTTTGGGGGCAGGAGGCCCAGGAACTGTTTCCACAGATGAAAAACAGACAGTTTTGCACTCTTGAGCTTGTAAGGCACAGGATTTGCTTATTTCTGTGATGACTTCCAGGCATCTTTCTGGTTCCTGTGCAAAGTACATGTTTTCTTTTCTAAAATCTAATTTTGTTGGTGTGTGCTCATGAAGCATAATAGCTGCATTTGTTTAGAGAATTGGTACTCTGTCTATCTGTCTGTCTGTCTGTCTGTCTACCATATCTTTACCATTAACCTCCTTAACAAATGGTGCCAGGAAACTGGTTATCCATGAACAGAGAAATTAGATTATTCCCATATCTACTTTTCCACTCTCCCTTCTTTCTCTACTCCACCCTTTCTCTAATCCTTTTGCACATACCAAAGATGTCTGCCCCATTTCCTACCATTTCTCCTCTATTTTGCTCTTTAATTTATTTATATTTTGAGTTTCTTACATAAAATAAGCCATGGAGTATTTCATCTTCTATGTCTGCAATATTTCACTTAACGTTATGGTCTCAGGATCCTTCAATAACTTTTTAAACAAAGATTTCAAATCTTGAAACCTTCTTTTTGACTGAATAAAAATCTATTGCTTACAAACACATTTTCATTATCCACTTCCCTGTTTTTAGCATTTAGAATGGCTACTCTTCCTTGCTTCAGGCTCCAGGCATAAGGAGCTTTCAGATCATGTTTTTCTCTGTCACTGTATGTTTCTTTTCTGATGAGATGTGTCTTTTGCAGGCTAATATAGTTGAGTTTTTTTTTTTTTTCTGATCCAGTTGACCACACTCTGCCTTTTGATTGGAGGGTTATGACCATTTACCATGAAAGTCACGGAGAGATATTTACCCATTTCTAACATTGCATTATTTTTCCCAGGCTGATTTATTTATGTGTTTCCATTTATTTCACTGTTCTCCAACTTTAACTTTGCGCTTTTTGCTAATGTTGACCTCACTTTCCTGTTTAAGATTGCCTTGAATACTTTCTGCAGTGCTGGTTTGGAGCTCATGAATTTCTTTAAATTACCTATGTTGTGGAAACTCTTTTTTTTCCCTCCATTATTTTGAAGCAGGCTTTTTAGGTTACAGTAATCTAGTTTGGTGATTATTTTCTTTTAGTGTTTGAAAACTCTTACTTGAAACCCTGAGTTTAAAGACCTTAATGTTAGACTTTAAAGTTTGTGTTTAGAAATCTGTTGTTATTCTCACAAATTTGCCTTTATATGTTACTTAAGATTTTCTTTAATTTTTTTAGTGCTCTCTATTTGTTCTGAATTTATGGGATTTTGACTATAATGTATCAAAGAAAGGTTCTTTTCTGTTCATATCTATTTGAGATTCTACATTTCTTGTTTACCTGGTTATCCATTTTGCTGCTTTGATTTTGAAAAGTTTCTGCAGTGATTCCAGTGAATAACTTTTTATCTGTTAGTTTCCCTTGGAAATCCTCTATTAATTCCTATGATTCTTAGGTTTTCTTTCCTTTTTTTTTTTTTTTTTGAGTCATACTCTTGCATCATTTTCTGGTTGTGTCTTCTTTGTGAATATTACTGAGTAAATGACGTACTACAGTCACTTTGTCTTCAAAGTCTGGTATTTGATTTGACTGATCTTACCTATTGAAAGCTTCGGCTGAGTTTATTATTTCTAGGATTTTTGTTTGATTCCTTTTCATAATCTCTAGTTCTTTAATAAAATGATCATTCACATGCTGCATCTCCTTCTTTGCACCATTCAGCTGCTTATTTGTGTATTCTTTAAACTCACTAATCATTTTATTAATCATAATATTTAGCTATTTATCTACATCTCTTCACACTTATTGGGCACCTTAATTGCTTCTTTCATTTGTTTACTAGTATTAATTTATTGTAGTTATTTGTTTTATGAATTTTTTGGAAGTTCATTCACTTCATTGCTAAGTCTCTGCACATGCGCTGGGATCTGTGCTAGTGACTTGGGAGTCTTTTTGCTATTATTACCAAAGATTCTTTACCATGTGCCCAAGGGGAAAAATAATTTTTAAACAGTTACATTGAAAAGATATGAGTCTGTAAAAGCCTCTCTGGATCCACCTCTCTGTGAGAGCTTCTGATTTTATGTGGGGCTTTGTTTCTTTTTCTAGCTTTCCTATTTTCTGTTTTTTACCAATCACAATCCCTTTCAGAGTGTGCTCTGGTGGTTGGTATTTCTCCCACCTAATATTGTTGCGCTCTGAATGACCTTGTGTACACCACAGAACTCTGCAAATTCTGCTTTCTTTCCACCACCATGATTGTATTCCCACTACAGTCCTTATTCCCAACTGAGATCTTCTGAGACCGGCCTTTATTCTCTGGATTCCTATCAGCATTCCAGCTTTATTAGCTGCTTACAGCATTCTAGGGTTTTTCTACCTCTTAACTTCAAATCCTTCCAAACTCTTTTCAGAAATCATTTCCAAAGGCTTGTAAATGATTTGGGTGCTTCAGGATCACAGCAATGACTCTGCTTCTCTTATGCCAGTTTTCAAATTCATGATCCCCCCAACTTAAGGGAACAAATGATTAACTTGTCTCATAATATATACTTTCAGGGAATTCAATTCATAGTTGGCTGACTTAAAGTCAGAAGCATCATGCTAGGCAGGCATGAAAGAATCCTGCATCCAAAATTCTTAGTTCATGATGGCTGGGAACTAGAGCAGGACAGCACTGGCAGAGAGAAAGGGGTTAGAGGAAGTGTATAGTACCCAAGATCACAACCCTATAACCCACCTGGACACATCCAGAAATGGACTTTAGTAATCCCCTAGCAGGTTGCAAGGCAATGATGTAGACAATGAAGCTTAATTGTCAAACGAATTAATCTTCCAAATGCACTGTTTTGATCACGTATTTTCAATGTAAGTAATTCTTTCAAATTTATTTTAATGCTTCTTAGTGCATGCTGAACAGACTCACCAAACATGACCAGTACCATGTCCCCAGAATCTGTGAATATACCCACTTACATCACAAAAAAACATAGTAGGTATGATTAAAGATCTTGAAGAAGGAATTTTAAAAATTATTTTTAAATTAAATTTCTAGGATCAATATAATTGAATTTTGGTGGAATACAGCAGTTCCACTTTTATTACAATAACACTTAAAGCTGGGATAGAGCTTATATATGTAGGTATCACACATCCACATACGAATTTTTCTATGCTCTTCCTTTGACAAAACTTCAAAGCATTGGCAGAGCCAACTTTAAAGGTTCCCTAGTGGGATAATTAGCACTTTCAGATCTTCTAATTAGTAACTGACAACATTGGACTAAAGTGGATTTAAATTCTAATTCTAAAAAGTTTTCTCAAAATAATGGTACAACTTTAGTTTTCAGAATAGTCTACTATAGTTCAATACTCCTGAAGTTATCACTGAAGACATCAATCTGGGAGTGTATTTCACCTACAGAAGTTTCAGTACATGATACAGTGAATGGGGATACATCAATTTTTACATACTGTGCAGTCGTCTAAAAATGCAGCATTAAAATTAGTATTTATCATATTATTCAAGGATGTAAAAGATTATATCAATTCATACTTGATTAACTTTGCTTTCAGAAATATTTCAGGGCATTTACTAAAGGAGACCATATTTTAACCAAAAGATAGTGTCATTGATAAATATAAGTACAAATAGCTATGCAATGATTTATTTGCAATTTTTTATTTGAAAATCAATATAGAATTATAATTGAAATATTTACAAAATGTGATTGAATATATACTGTCCATTATTATGCATTATAATTATCATCAGATCAATGTTTTTGTACTTCATGAGCTTTAATTATAAGTAAAATTATAAGATAATTTTACATAAGTAATTTGGAAATTCGTTTCATTTATCAAAACCTTTATAGGTTCTTAATTTTGAACATTCTAAGGATGTTGACATTGTTTGGCCTTTTATTTCAATGTTACATCCTTTTTTTTTTTTGCTTTTTTTTTTCTGTACTTATGAACTCACTCTTGCCAGGCAGGTGCTTTTGCCTGTAAGTTAAATCCCCGGCCACTAATGTTACATGCTTTATCGAGTATATTCTGAATTTTGAGGAGTAAATCTTAGTCATCAGTAGTCATAGGATTTTTAGTAACTTGAGAAAAACAGCATCAATTCATTCACCCAGTAAATGTTTATGGTACACCTCTTGGGAACACAATAGAATTAAAAACACAGTGATTTTGCTTTTATGTCTCTTACATGTTAATTACAATGTGCTATCAAGAGGAATTTGTCAATGACAGATTTGAACAGAGGTGCTTATTTTTTCATGATTTGGAGATGTATGGACAATTTTAGTTCAAACTACACATATCTAAGAGGTTATGTAAATCTATAGTAATTAATAACATTAATTTACATTTCAAAATGAGTTGTGAGATAATTTTAATGAATTAAAATTTGAATAAAAGCCTGTGAAAAGTACTTCAAGAGTGGTACCATAAAAAAATTTAATTACTGTGAACTAAGATGTAACCACTGCAGTACTTAAACATCACTTCAAACATAAAATACCAACAAAAAGACTATTAGCTATGGTTGAAATTTGCATTGTGTGGTAAACTTGACATTGTTACACTATTTTACAGAGTTTGAGCTCTATTTGCAGGAATTAGTTCTACTTTGTGGAAAGGTAGGGCTGAGAGCCATATGTTTCATGCTCATCACAAAAGACAACAAACAAACATTTATTTAGCTGTTTTTTTTACACCTAATCTTATATGGAGTATTGTAGAGTGAAAACAGCATCGTTTTTAGAAAAAGCAGTCATTTAACTTTCCCACATACATTTTTGTTTCTTTGTACGTAATATCTTTCTTTGTGAATTTTGATGTATTGTTCTTTGTTTTTGAAGATAAAATACGCTGCAATATCTTATGTGAAAATATTAACTGCCTGTGGTGTATAACATGATTAGCGAATATTATCTTGTGTATTCTATTTCCACTGTCTTTTTAAGGTTATGTTAATATTATAGAGTATTCTTATTAATAAAATATATTTCATTAAATTTAATTTCAAGTTTAAATTTAAATAGCATGGTAGTATTAATGAAAATGAATTGAAAGGAAATTATTGCCATTCTTGGAATACAGTTACTTCTCTAGAAAATCCCAAATTTATGCTGACATAACATAAGTTGACAAAACCTCCACATAAATAAAAAATCAAGTTAGGATTGCAATTTATTGAACAAAAATACATTGCACCTTGTTAGTTGGTAGGTTACAACAATAAATAAATACTTGAGGAAATATTAGGTCACAATATTAAAGATAAGCAATTATATTCAGTAATTTCTTATATTAGTCAGACTCCGAAAATGACTCACTGATGAATTCTCCGTGTGTTTCCCAGGAAATAAAGAACACAGAAGAAAACTGAGACTAAAGCACCACCCATGATTTCAGAAAGAATTTTCTGGGCTTAGACGAAGAATGAAAAATAAGTGAACACAATGAAGAAGAGAGGGGGTAGGATTCGAAAAGTTAACCTTCCCTGGTGGGATCCTGCCCCATCTTATTGACTGACAAACCAGAGACCTTGCCCAGCCATCATTTTAGCAAAGCCAATCTGTCTCCCCACCTGAGTTGCGCTGAAGGTCAAGTCCTGCATTATTGGATATCTTCTTATGTTCTGCTAGCCCTCAAAAATTCACTATAAAGCACTATGCACACAAGGAAAGACATTAATCTCAGTTTGATACTAACTAGAAGTGTGATGCTGATGGGTTAGTCTGATCATGATTTGTTTCTTTTTTCAGTAATACGGAAATTAATTACTTTTAATATGTGAGTGAGGATCAAGTGAGGAAATGTACATGGATCGTTCTTTGTATCAGATATTGATAAACACAAAAGAATTATTCTAATGCACATGAAAACTATAAAGCACAATCACTTTTTTGGCTTACCAGATTTATTTCTCATTTTCATCACAGACCCATGCAGGCGACCCCTGGTGAGGCAATCTTCTACATGGTTTTTCAAGCAGGGCACCAGATCCTCTCCATTGGGCTGGTGGATGGGGGCAGAAGGCGTGAGAGAGCACATTCGTTTCTCAATCATTTCAGCCTGGAAGGCATGTCTATTACTTCTGCTCACAATCCGTGGTCCGAACTCTGGCACCGGCTCACACTAACTGTTGGAGGTATGCGAACAGGTTTCCAGGAAGGAAAGGGCACAGGTTTCGGTGAACATAGCAAACGATTCCAGTCCTTAATGACAATAGCTTTCCTTTACTATTTTTGGGGTGATGTATCCAATATTATATTTTTAAAAATCTCTTATTTTTTGACTTTTATTAGTACATAGTTGCATTACAGAATGATTACATTCACTGTAGGGATTTGATACATGTGCTCAATACATTTCAATTCCCTTTTTCCCCCTCTTGTCTACACATTCTTTTATTTTTCCAGCTTCAGATTCACTTATTTATGGGCCTTATAATGTTAATTATCATATATGTATTCTCTATATATGATTAAAGCACAATAATAACGTGCTACCAATGAACAAATGCATGATCTGATTTAATAATATATTTACACTCAAAATTACTTATTCTAGCACCTCTCCTGAATTTCATAGTATTTTCTTTTTCTTTTTTGTTTTCAAAACATTTTTATTATGCTTCTTCATAATACTTTACAGCATTAATTTTTTTAAAGTTTTAACACAATAGTTGTGGTAGCCTGTGTTTGTTTCTTATATGTAACATTTGGTCCTAAGATCTAGCAATGAACTGAACATCTGCAACTTGTTCATTTTCCCCCTGTGTGACATTCCATCATATGTAACTATCAATTTATGGATTTATTCTTCAGTCAAAACACATTCCACTATTCTTGGTTTTTACTTTTAGAAAAATAAAGTGGCTGTCTACTTTATTTCTATGGTTTTTGGAGTATGTGCATGAAGATTTTCTGAGATGCAAAGGAAAGTTCTTATCTCAAAATTCATGCAATAGTATCAAATGATTCTTGAAAGTAGTAACACTTATGTCACCACCATCAATGCATCGGTGCCTCTGTGGCTCCACATTTTGTGGATGTTTGCTATGAGCAGTGATTTTTGTGTTTTGTCGTCTTTGTTTAAATGCATAGGTAAATCTTCTTGTCCTTCTAATTTACATTTCTTTGAGTGCTGCTTTACTTTCAATCCTTAATATTTTTATTTTTGTTGAAATACTTGCTTACTCTTTTATCTCATTTATCTTATTGGATTGTTTTTCTCTTAATAATTTGGAAGAATTTTAAATGTCTAACAGTATTTATTATATTATTAAAAGCATCTTCTCCACTTTGTTGTTTGTCTTTCTCATTGAAATCAAATGACAACAGAAGTTTCTAATTTTTTATTTTGACTATACCTTTCTTTGCCTTTTTAGTCTTCATCTTTCGGACCTTTCATGAGTGTCTTTACATAGATACCATCAAGATATCTTTCTTCTATGATCCTCAGTTTTTACACACACTAACTCATGTTACAATTCCATTGTTAGTAATAGGTTGTACATATATTTATAGAAGGGATTTTTAACATTGTATTGTCTTTTTATATTTATCCCTGGCATGCTTCTGAACAAGTTTGGATTTCACTGAAAATATTAATGATAGTTTATACAAAATAGTGGTTCACAAAATCTCGGAATTCTTGACACCTTTAGCATTTTCAGAAACTGATTTTTACAAAATGCCTAAGTCAAATCAAAACTGAGCAAAACACAAAGCATTTTGGTAAGATCTCAATTTGTTAGATATATTTTGCTTGATATCCTAGAGATGTTACACTTTCCGTCTGAGTTTACAAATGTCCTCTGTCACAATTAGTTTACGGTAATGCCCAAAGGTACATAGTAGACACTTTGAGAACTGCAGTTTTTATTTTTATTATATTTTAAATGTTTAAAGGCTTATTTTAGATTATAGTTTCAGGAGTTTCAGTTCATGGTTAGATGACTAAGAAGCAGGAGTAGGACTTGGGAGGTGGGCACCTCAACCCCCTAAAAAGCAAGGAGAACAGGAAATGGAAATGGAAGATTCAATGTCATAAATCCAAAAGGAGTTATAGCAGAATAAAGCTTTTTTTTTTTACAGTTATTTATTGGTCCCTAGAAATCAACCATGTTTCCTGTTAAGCAGCAACCTCTATGCCCTATGCTATAACCTTTGTCTGCAATTACCTTTAATTGACACAAATAAGGTTTTCCTTAATACGCTTAGCAGCTAAGAATATAACATTAATGACTTAAAGTATGATGATATTTTTTAGCTACTAATGGTTAAAAGAAAAATAAAAATTCTTTGAAAAAGAGAGTGGTTAATGAGAAATTAGCAAAGAATAATGAAATGATTGGAGAGGGTCACTCAGATTTGTGTTACCATAAATAATACTTTCAACTTACCTAAAAACATTACTGACAAGACACAAGCTTTATATAGTCTTCCTGCTGAACGTTTTATTTCTTTGGCTTCTTCAGGAACACATTTGACATTGTAATGTGTTTGTTTCCAGTTTCTATCTCCAAGGATAACTTTACTTGTAAAACACACTTTTGGGAAAGTAGTTATTTATGCTTCAGAAGTAGGGAATAATGCAAAAATCATATGTAGGTGTTCAGTAAATGAGACCATCATAGAGCTTGTATATACTGTCATTTTATACATAATTCTCTTAATGAATATACTTATAGGCGAAAAATGTGAAGGACATTAACTAGAAATTAAAATATAGAAATTTATACCAAAGAGAGATTTAAATATCCTAAACAGCTACATGGAAACTGATTGGCAATAATATAAAATAAAATTTGGGAGTATTCTGTAGCAGATTCAGTTTGCTTTTTATTTTTTTCTAAGTCTCACAGGCAGCTTACCTTGATTTCTTGATTTTTATATCCTCTTAAAACACACAGAAATAACCAAGCGTATTCATAGCACTGAATGATAAAAATGGTATCAAAAGATGCACTGAGACACGTGTGACCTCTCCAAGTGAGGTAGCCGCTCATTAATTCAGGTAACAAAACTTTTATTTTAAGCTCTTGCTTATGTTATTGTTCATATTTGCATATTCATATTGAGATAATATCATGTCAGTAATTTTGTATGTTAACCCTCCAAAGAATAATTCTGAAGATTTTATGTTGTACATATTTAACCCATTTATTATTTGTATGGTATCTTCACTTATATTTGATCAATTTACAACAAATAAAGTTTCCAATTACAATATATTCTTGAAAAAAGTTAACTATATACCCATGTAAATAAATTGTCATTGTTTTGAATGGAGAAGATATCTTTACTGTTTAATTTTATAGAACACACTATCTCCTACAACATGCTAAGGTTATTTTTATACATTTTTATCTTTTTTATTTCAATATGGTGGGCTTCTGTCAAAATTCTTTTCATCTTTATAGACGGATAAATGGATGGATGGATGGATGGATGGATGGATAGATGGATAGATGTATAAATGGATGGGTTGATTATTAAATAATATGGTCTGTGTACTGATTTATTCCTGCTTTTATTTTTTGCTCACACATGTTTGTAGTACAGTGTTCACATTCCCTGTGAGGAGCTGACACCTGTACACAACATGTCTTCCTTCTTGTTTCATTCTTGCCCATCCACCTCAATTTGTTGATCCCCTTTCCATTTAAGGGCAATCTATTCTGCTACTTCCTATTACTTGCCTTTAATTTTGCTCTTTATTTACCCTTCTGGTTTCTCACATAAAAGAAACCACATAATATTGAAGCTTACGTGTATGATTTGTTTCCCTTGACATTATGGTCTCAAAGCGCTTCCATTTTCCTACAAATGACTCACATTTATCCTTCTTTATGGTAGTGTTATCATTCGTCGTGTGTACATGACAAATTTCCTTTCTGCGTTCATCTGTTGATGGACATAATTCTGCCAAGCTGTTAGTATATAGAGGACATTCAAGTGCTAAGCTCCTCTCATCTCTTCATTTTAATAATTTTGTTTTCCCTTCTTTTTTGTAATTGTTGCCCCCACTTTCTTCCTTAATTTATAGTCTATTCCACTAGAAAAAAAGTTTCCAGATATAAACCATATCATGTCACTTCAATACTCAAAACATTCTGGTCCTTTTTAATCACACATAGAAAGAAAGAAAAAAATCATTTGAGAGCCTCGTTAAGCCTCCCGTGTTATTGCTGCGACATCAGGTGTTTTCTAGCCCAAGTCTCTTGTTAGCTCTCCTCCAGCCTCACTGGGTTTTGAATAATTCCAGGCAGTCAATTTCTCAGAAATCCCTGTTCACCTTTCACCTTTGCTGAGATCGCCTTCCGACAGGGATTCATGTGGCTGCATGGTTTCATCCTCTGGGCCTGCTAACCTGTGTCCTGGTCTAAGGCAGCACCAGGCACCGGCGCTGACCTGAAGTCATTGCACTTACTGACCAATACCTACACCTTTATTTGTATATTTTGTGTGTTCACTGTTTCCTGCATTAGCATTATGGTAATAACACAAATGGTTCTTAAAATAACAAGGCAAACTAAAGCAATTAGCAGTGGCTAATTTTTTTACTTGTTTTTTATGGACAAAAACAAAGTTAGATTAACTTTACTGTTGATGCTATATTCCTATTCAAAAGTCATTTTCTAGACAAAATTATTTCAAAAAATAAAAATAACATATGAAAATTAACAACACAAAACCTTTTTATATTTACTATTAGAAAATTCTCAGTACCAGAAAGGTGAATTATTTATTTCTAATACTTTACCCAATTTAATATAATCCATCTCTTTTGTAATATCAACAATATGTTTTCAAATTATTCTTATAAGGCTCTTTTTAAAATTTGGCTGCAAATCATCCGCAAATAAAATTTGGTGTAAATAAATAATAAAATGTTGAAATCATCATCTAACTTTGTCAATCTTAAAATGCTTAAATAAGAAAATTTTTCCACAGAAAATAGGGTAAGTGTGGAAACGTTTCTCATAAAAAGTGATATTTTCAAATATATTTTCTTTTATTTGAGGCATAGAAATATTTTAGCCAAAATAATTTTGAAAATATTCTATTTTTGCCTACAATTGGAAGCATTTTTAAATTAAGTTTATTGGTGTAATTTAGATACACATAATGGTCACATTCATCATAGGGAAATGTACATGATATGTCTTGATTAATCTTTTCTTTGACCCCTTCCCTCCCTTCAACCCCTCTTTCCTTCCTTACTTACAAAAGCTTGGTTTCCATTTTATCCTCCTTTTATCATTTTTTTCTTTTCCCTTCCTTCCTTGCTTCTTTCCCCTCCCTATTTTCCTTTTCTTTTGAACCATTTGTTCCTTTACACAATACTTGTTAGGCACTTTGGTTCTTATTTACACTTTCAGTTTCTCATACCAGAGAAACCATTTGATAGTTACACATGTTATCAACTTATTTCATTTGACAGTATGGTCTTATGGTGCATTCATTTAGCTAGAAAAGTCTCAAGTCTATACTTCTTTATGACGGAGCAATACTCTATAGTATTAAAGAAAATTTTTTACCCATTTGCCAGTTGATGGATATTTAGGTTGTTCCCAAGATTTAGCTAAAATAAACTGTGTGCTGCTATAGACAAGGGTGCACCTGTATTGCTGTTGTGTGACGCTTTTAATTCTTTCAGGAAGATACCGAGAAGTGGAATAGCTGGGTCCATTGGGACCTCTACTCATAGTTTTTTGAGGAATTTCCACGTTGATTTCCACAGTGGTTATACCAGTCTAAACTCCCACCAACAGTGGAGAAGGGTTCCTTTCCCCCCACATCTCTGCCAGCATTTGGTATTGATTTCTTAATAATAACCATTCTTTCTAGAGTGAGATAGAGTCTCAACATTGTTTTAATTTTCATCTCTTTAGTGACCAGCGATGTTGGACATTTTTTATATGTTTATATAGAGCACTCCATTAAATTTTGTGCTAGCAAATCATAGGCAAATTCAGATTTATTACTTTCTGTTACAGATGATAAGTTTATCCAATAGAACTAAAGCTCCATTAAAATTTTCTTCCTTCAAATTACACATTGTGACCCATGCCATAATCCCAGTTTTCTATGGGGTTGAGCCAAGAGGATCAAAAGTTTGAACCCAGTTTATATATGGGCCACATAACTATTTAGTGAATTTCTCTCTGACTTGCTCTTGGAAAGAGCGAGAGAGAGAGAGAGAGAGAGAGAGAGAGAGAGAGAGAGAGAGAGCTGACTGAGCTGGGGCTTGGAGTCAACTCCTTATGAAGACCCTGGGGCCAACTGCCAGTATTCGAAAGTTCTTCCCGCAATACTTTGGAACATGTATTTCAAAGTAAATTTTATTAAGTTTCAGACAGAATTTTTATATTTCATTTTTATTCATTGTACTCATTGTATGTGTTCAGCATTTCTTTTTTGATTATTTAAATATTTTAATACCTTTCTGCTTATAAATTTTTCTTTTGATATTTTCAATTTTCTAGATTTATAGAGTTCCAAAGTTAAATTTCATGAAATTACATGGACGATATCCTTAAATAAAACTTTTCAACTAATTTGGAAAACTAAAATAAAAGTAGAAACCGTCACTAAAAATTTAGTAAACAGACTACATTAGGCTTTTTAAAGTAGTTTGTCAAAATTTCATATATTTAAAACTCCATTTGATGATGGAGACCAAAGCAGAAATTATATATCATCCTGTCTCGGTTTCTGCTTTGAAGGAGAAGCAAGTCATATCAACTTTGTTATGAAAATGACTTGAGTATAATTTTGACTGTGAGTAAAACATAGAAATATTATTCAGAATAAATATTTGTAAATTTCCACATCTACTACCACTTATGAGGTTCAATTTTGAGTTATATAAGTGTGAACGTAAATTAATAAACATAGATTCAGTTCCACAATCAATGTTATGCCAGATTTTTTATTTGAATTATAACAGTAAAAGCTGGGTTTTCAACTTGATTGACTTGAGAGCTATCTCCCAGACTAGAAAGACACACTTCTGGGTGTGTCTGGGAAGCTCGTGGTAACATAACCCCAGGGACAACATGTATCTATGGGTGCCATCCCCACTGGTGCTCTTGCTCTATGCTTAGCTCCTTGGACACAAGAACTATTAAACTTTGCTGCACTCTGCCCTTCTGTGAGGATGCTTCTGCCTTGAGAGTAGCCAATCACAGGTGAAACCTAACAGTTTTGGGATTCAGTGTGGCTCAAGGAGATGTTTTGGGTGTCAAACTGACAAGAGTTGGAACGTGACATTCAGCTTAACGGTCAACCTGATTGGCTTGAGGACTGTGTAAGGTGTACTGGTAAAGCACACGTCCAGGGTGTTCCAGATGGGTCATGGAAATACGACTGCGGCATCTAGATCAGGTACCTGTCCCGTTCTTCTGTAGTGCTGTTCCACAGTTCTGCCCCTGGCTGCCATGAACTGGTCAATTTTGCTACACCATGACCTTCTAACACGACTCTCTTGCCTTTGAGCCGGTGAATCACAGACTGAAACCTTTGAAACCATGAGCCAAACAAACCTCTTCACCTTGAAGTCTTCATGAGTGGAAACATACAGAATCAAGATCTAAATAGACTTCTCCTTTAACATGGTTACACTCAGTGCTTTGTTTTAACTATTCCTGGTACAGAAAAATTTACTACAGGAGGCTTTTTGTTTTTTACACCCATCCCTCTGGTTTAGAAGCTTTCAGAACTGGATTACAGGAGTTTGGAAAGGTTTGGACTTGCAACCTAAGGAAGCCTGAAAATGTTATAAGCAGAGACTGATAAGTGGTTCCTGCCAGAACTCAGAGGACCAGAATCCTGATAGTGATGTGAAGAGTAAACACATGCTCAGGAGGTTTTGGGAGAGATATTCTATTTGGAATTAAAGTAGAGGCCATGCGTGAAACACTCTGGCCAAAAATGTCTACAGTTCATCCTGAGACTTTACAAAAGGTTTAGTGTAAGAGGTCGGGACTGGGTGATCGGACAGAGAACGTTTCAAGGCAGCCAGTGTTCAGACTGTGGCACAGACACTGCAGGGTGCTTTTAGCAGGACGTACAGTGAAAACTGGGATCAAAAAACAAAGCAGAAGCATTTGAGAAATTCTTCACCCCAAATTAACTGTGTGTATAATTGGGGCCAAAAAGAGGTATGATCATGGAACAGGTTAGTGTTCTTAAAAAGATACCAGGTAATTTGTCGACAAGAAGAAAGATGCTCCCAGGATATCTCAGAAATCAGCATGACTTGACACATTCAGTTGTTGCAGGCTCGAAATTTTAAAGGTATAGCCATTTCATTTATTTCATTTGAGAAGAGTACTGTCCTTCTACCCCTCCAGGTGTGTTGCCAACAGAAACTTGTTCCCCAGGATTAAGTTTCTTGTACGGAGGCATTCAGGCACTTGGAAGCTGCTCAGCAAAGGTCCTGAGGTCTTGGCAAGTGAGGCCACCACAGGAATCTCAGAAAAGAAAGCACAGGAAGCTGTAGGAATGATTCTCAAGGGGTGCTGGAGATTTTGGGAAGACTGACAAGGAAAGATGAGCCAACTCAAGAGACAGACCACATGGGGTACGGTCATCAAGGACCTTGAGGTGTGATTATCTGAGCCCTTTGGACCTCACACATCACCACCATATACCCCAGCTGCCACAAGTGGAGCTAGGGGATTTAAAAATCACTATGTCTTAGCTGGGCATGGTGGCACATGCCTTTAATCCCAGCACTCTGGAGGTTGAGGTAGGAGGAGTGTTGTGAGTTTGAGGCTGGCTTGGGCTACAACATGAGCACAAGGCCAGCCTGAGCTACACAGTGTGACCCTGTCTCAAAAAACTAGGGCCAGGAGTTTGGCTCAATGGCTTAAGCGCCTGCTGGCAAGAGTGAGGTTGTGAATTCAATCCCCAGTGCCACACACACCCACACACCCACAAAATCAGTGTGTTCGTCTCATCTTTTCCTATTCTTTTTCTTTTCTTCCCTTTTGGATTGGGAAAGTTTACCCTGAACCATGTTATGTTGCAGATATAAAATCTTACAGTTTTAAGAGTTTACAACTAACAGTTGTAGAGCAGTATTTAGAGGAGTGTTTAGATTTATATTTTTGAGCAATGATAGAACTATTAAGACTCTCAGGAGGATATTACTACTTTTTTGGTTGGATTCAGCATTAGTACATACTGTTAGGCAGAATTCTGACAATGTCTCATCAGTAACCAATATGAAACACACCTCTTCTGAGCCCAAACGTCTCATCTATTTGCTAGGTCAATTTATTTCCTCCTTTGAGACTGCAGGACAGGAACTTCCAGAAATACAATCCAATTCTACCATCCTATATCATTTGTTTATTTAAAGTATATATTGTTTTTCTTTTTATGCTGTAATATTCTCAATTATATTACTGTTAACTGATGTGCTTCTTACCTAAACAGATCTAGTGTACCTTTTATGTTCAAGAAAAGTTTCTTCATGGAATGAAGGGGTAAATGAACTCTCTCTGACCCCATTCCCCTCTTCACATTGCTTTGTAGAAATTATCACTGCATAATGTCATATATTTTAATATAAGGCTTAATGCTTCACTTTCTCTCTTCTCTAAAACACAAAATGCACAAGATTTTATTGACTTTGTTCAAATCATTATCTCCAGTACCTGGAGAAGAATCTACACTGACAAATATTTGTTAAATTAATCAGCAAGTGGTATTGCTGTTTTACTCCCTAGTTCATCACCAAGTATCACCTAGCACAGTGCATGTTATGTAATAGATGCTCAGTGGAAAATTTGTGCTGCAAATGGATGCATTAGTTCTCCATAGGATCTGGCCCAGAGGTGGCCTCTCTCAGTACGAGTCTTGTCTTTCAGAAGGAAAAATTGAGCTGAACCTAAAATGATAGCTTTCACTTCTTAAATTTCTTTCTCAGGAGGTTGCAAAGGTAAATTCTAATGATTTATCAGCCCCTGGAAGGGCTCATATCTTTTATTGACAGTCAGCTTTTATGTCTAATCTTGTCAATTTATGTCTTATGGTTGCAGTATTCCTATCACCCCACACCTTTGGAAAAAATTTGAAATCAGAATCTTATGAACTGAGCAGGGAATGCATGTGGTTCCTCTGTTCATTTTACCTTTCCTCACAGAGGGAGCAAGTTAAATCCTTAGAAGACACATTTTTAAACACAACTTATACTGTGTTATATGTGTGCCTGGCATATAGAATCTAACAAGGGGCTGGCCATAGACAATTTCTGTAATTATTACTTGAATGATAAATAAGAAATTAATCTATAATTTTGCCACATTATATTGAAAATTTTAAATTCATTCTCTGAAAATTGGGTTTGGAAGGAGTCTATTCTCATGGTATCATTTAATGACAGTTCTATGAATATGTGTGACAAATTATTCTTTTATTTGCCTTCAAAATTATGATTCAGTCTGAGAAAATGAAAAAAATTATGAATAATGTTTAATCACTACTGTCACATAAGTGCTAAACCGTCAGCAGGAATATCCGACACCGAGAGTTAGTCACTCCCCACTGAGAGGATCCACACAGCTCGAATGGCTTTGAAAGCTGCGACTTGATATTTTGGCTCACTTGATAGATTCATTCTTTGTGCTCTGTGCTGTATATGAAATCGTATATTTAAAATGAGTTTAAGTAGTTTTGAATGTTTAATGTTACAATATTCCTTGAATTTCTACTTTAGAAAATAAATACCTGGATGCTGTTGCCAATTGTTAAATTCTTAACTATTAATTGACATAAATTTAATTTGACCATAAAATGAGATAGTTGTTTAGTTAATCATCATCGTGTGAATAATATGCCCACTTTTGTACTTGGAACTGTGGAGTTATTAGTAATGCCCTCTCTCTATGAGAAATACATTTCTCTAAGTTGGGAGAAAAAACTAATTCTCTGGATAAAACTACATAGAGCTAAACCATACTTATTTGTGAATGTACATGTCAGAGACTAGGTGCTATTGTCCTGAATTTAAGAATAAGAATTAAATAGTGCTATTTATTTTATTTTTTCTCTGTATTATCTAAGAAATTGTTATTTTTCCTTATGTTTTTCAAGTTGCTTTCTCAATATTTCCTGGTTTCTTAGATCCATATTTTAAACCAATTGCTCTTGGATTATTTTCAACTCAATGTGATTCTTCTTGCTTTTCTTAACTTAATATTTTTAATCATATTGTCAAAAGCTAGACAATGTGCTAATTGACTTTGTATATATTACAATGCAGTGTGATTTTTAAAATTCAAAATGTAACAATGGGCATGCATTTTCCGGAGATTTAAATAACACATGGACATTGAACAGGTATAAGAATAATTTTTATACTTGGTGATAAAATACTAACTTTACCCAAAGAACAATGTATTTTAGCAAAAGCATTATGAAAAGAATTTAATCTTATTCCATATTATTATGTTCAACCTGAGGTAACATTCCATTGTGTGCAAAGCAAGATACATACACTGTTATGTCAATAGAACCTGAGAATGAGGGAAAATGAAAATTGCTCTCCATGTCAGACAGGTTATGTTGTACCTAAATGAAAATGTCTAGATATGGATACTCTACATTCACAGAATAGGGAAATAGGATTGTTAATGTGAGACTGAATACTCTTAACACAACATACTCAATTAAAGAAAATACAGGTATTGCTATGGTTTGTGTCTAAATGTCCTCCAAAAGCCTCATTCAGTCATGGTAGCAACTTTCTAGAGTTTGTGACTGATTCATGGTCTAATGCTGGGATTATGGGTGTGGGTGCTACAACTGCCCTGCCGCAGATGGCCTGCAGAAAATATAAGGGAGGGAAAGAGGCTTGCTCTCTCTCTCCTTCCTTCTTGGCACTTGTTGCTTTTGCTATCTTTTGCTACCATAAACTGTTTCTCCTTTGCCATGGCCCCTTGCCTTGGAGCCAGCTGATTATACACTAAAACCTCCACACACAGTGCATTAAATAAAACTTTTCCTTCCTTCATTGTGGGCATCAGCCATTTTGTCTCAGCAAAGAGAAAAATATAAGACAAATTTTGGTACTGAGATTGCGGTAATTGCTGTGACTACACCTGATGATGTGGTTCGAGAGACTAAAAATGGCTTGTGAAAAGAGTTTAAAAAAGTTCTAAAATGTTGATTAAAAGAGTAGCACTGCAACAGTTTTGACTATTCTATAGGTGAGATTCTGGTCAGAGCTCAGGAGACCTGAATGCGGATAAAAATTCTGCCAATAAGGAAGATTCCAGGAGGTTTCTGCCAGAAAGAAGAACTGCACTGGCTGTTAGACTCCAGACGATGTGTGTTATGGCTTAGCAAACTGATTGTCAGCATTTTGCTCATGTCCAGTGATTCTTGCCTGAGACAGATTAATAGCAGTGGACTAATTAACTTGGTAAAAGAAATTTCAAGCCAGTCAAATGTTGAGGCAATGGCATGGATATTGTTTGGGGCTTTTAGCCAGATTTACATTAAAAATCAAGAGCAAAGAGCCCAGAAAAATAATTTAAAATGTTGTGAGTATCACTAAAATAAAAGCTCCAGGAATGCTGTAGACTGCAAAGATAGAGGTGAAGAGATCTTGATTGCTTAAAAAAAACAGAAAAATAAAAAAAATAGCCTGAGAGCATCACAAAAAGCAACAGGACTCCACCCTTTACAGCCTTGAAACTACAAAAATAAAAGACTATGCTTTGAGGAAAATGCTACAGAGCACCATGTTCCAAAATGGCAGGGCCACTCCTTGTCACAAAATGGTGGCAGTGTAGAGAATTTGTTCTTCAAAACTGGATTCATAGTGCTCGGTGGTCTAGGAACTCACTCCCTGCCACCAAACAAACAAACAAATAAACAAACAAAAAGCCTGGCTCCTGCTCCTGCTGGTGGTAGACTTTGGCATTATCCACATGGTGCTGGTTTTAGGCACATGCCAAATGCAAGAGTTCTGAGATTAAAGAGGCTTCCAACCAAATTTCAAAAAACAGTCTGAGAGCCCACACAGTATACTGCTGGGAGGGCAATGTGTGAAGAACTGAGGGTAAAGCCAAAGGAACAGTGGAGATCCCAAAATTTAAAAAAGCCCAAAATGTACATCATCTAAAAAACCTGCAAGGAGGTAGCAAAGACAGCCTAACATAAAAACTATGGGAGTTACAACCACTGAAAGTGTCATAGGAGAGGAGCCATCCAAGCTTTTCAGGGCTCACAATTCACCATAGGTTGCACTGGATGCTGCATGTAAAACTGTAGGACTTAACAGTTGCCCTGCTGGATTCTGGACTAGCTGTGGTCCCAATCCTTTCTAGCCTCTGGTTCATATCTTTTAAAATGGTAATGTTTATCTTGTACCATTAAATATTAGAAGTGTATAGCATTCTTTTAATTTGTACAGTGGCTCACAACTAAGAGTTTGCCTTACATCTTGGAGGAGACTGAAGACTTAGACTTTTCAGCAATGTTGAAACTGTTAGAATTTTGCCAGCTCTTAGAGAAAGACTAAATGCCTTTTACATAAAGGATGTAGATGAGTCTTTGGGGACCCAGTAGTAATATGCTATAGTTTGTGTCCAGATGTCCCCCCAAAGCCTGATTCAGTCATGGAGGTGGGCTTCTAGAGTTTGTGTTCAGTGCTGGGATTGGTGGTGTGAGTGTTGCACCCACCCTATGGGTGGGTAGCCTACATACAATGCAAGGGAGGGGAATAGGCTTACTCTCTCTCTGCTCCCCTTTTGGCTCTTGTTGCTTTTGCTGTTTTCTGCTGCCGTTAACTGTTGCTCTTCTGCCATGCCCCTCTGCTTTGGAACCAGCTGATTATAGACTAAAACCTCCATAAGCTATAACCTAATAACCCTTTCCTTCCTTAATTTTGGTCATCAAGCATTTTGTCTCAGCAATGGGAAAGAATCACTAAGGCACAAATGTTAAAAAGGAGAATTTCAGAGCATAAAGCATTGAACTAGGTTTCATACTAGTCTAAGAGATACTTATCAAAAGTGAGAAATAAAAAGATGAGTTAAATGTCAGAATAAATGTTGGAAGAGAAGTTTCCATGTACTTTAAAATGACTAAACAACAGAGTTCTTGTAGAAGACATTTAAAAATCGTTTAAATGGTTGACATAAATTCCTTTAAGATACTTTACAGTCATACAAGTTATGTTTCTACATATCTGTAATATGTGCCTTTTCTACTCCCAGTCAGAATGAATCTATCAATTCCTGTATAAAAACTAAACACTTTCTGCAAGGTAGATATGTATTTTCTTATTCTTTTTATGATAATGTTTTTATTGATACAATATAGATATATATAATGATCACATTAATCATATAGAATTTCTATCTGTGTACAATATACCTTGATTCATATTTTTCCATTCCCCTTCTCTCCCCTCCCTTCTACCTCTCTTCCCCTTCTTATTTACAAGACCCTTGTTTCCATTTTATCTTTCATGCTTTTTTTCTTTTTCCTTCTTTGTTTTCCTTCTCTCACCTTCCTTATGCCTCTTCCCATTGGAACATTTTCTTCTCATTTCAAAATAGCACAAATTGCAATGGCTAAATCTTGGAAATAACCCAAATGCCCATTAATCTATGAATGGATAAAGAACATGTGGTTTTATTAATACAATGGAGTACTACGCTGCTATGAAGAAGGATAAACTTGAGACAGATATAGTTACAGAAAAAACATACTCTTAAATGAAATGAATGGGGCAAATGTGTAAATATTGCATTGTTTCTCTGGCATGAGAAACCAAAAGTGTAAATAAGGACCAAAATTATGATAATGTGCTAATACACTCTTCTGTTTTCTATCCTTTTCCTTATTTATTACATGAGTTTCATTTTCTTGCTTAAAAATTGAATTTATAGTCCTAATTTATTTACATTAACATTTAATTGTATCAGACCTTTTATGTATTGATATTTAAACTCACCATTCTAATTTTTGTGGGTTTATCATATTTTTTCTTTTCCAAGACTTATCTCATGTCACACAATACACAGAAAATTTTTAGCAATACTGACATTAAATGGCATTTTCCCATTTCTGAATACAATACTCACTGAAACATCAATAGTTCTTATTTGCTGTCTTGAGCAGATCCACAGCTAAATAAATCTCCCAAGAAGTTGATGTCAAGAAACCTAGATTCTAGATCTGATTGGCCTCCTATGTAACTGTGTGACTGTCACATAGTATTGGATTTTTCTTTGTAATAGGATCCTCTCCAATGTAATAAAAAAATTCAAATCTTAAGAAATAGTCTACATAGTGCGACCCTGCCTCAAAAAACTAGGGCCGGGAGTTTGGCTCAGCGGCTTAAGCGCCTGCCCTGGCAGGCGCAAGGTTGTAAGTTCGATCCCCGGTGCCTCAAAAAAAAAAAAAAAAAAAAAAAAAAAAAAAAAAAAAAAAAGAAATAGTGACTATCTATAACCTTAGAATATTTCTTGGAGTTTATTTGCATGATATTTTGTGATATATATATTCTTCAGGAGGATGATATATTGTACATTTCCTATTTTCTCCATAACATTTTAGGCTTAATTATTCAAAAATTCTATTTGCATTTTTCAATAAATATAGAATTTAAGATTATTAAATATTTCATGATTTCATTTACTTTTTGTGTTTGATGACATTTTGATTGTATTCATTTCAATACAATTTTAATATATTGACATTCACATATTTGTTTCAAAGAATATTGATGAAATTGTTTCAATTCTGCCTTTATATAGTTACTAGTTTTTGTATCTAGAATACATGCTATATAATTACCTTATCATTATTATAACAACATACACAAATATTTATTTCCATGAAGTTTTATTTATGAAACAGCTACAGAAATAGGAGGTTTCAGTGCATTATTTTATTTACTAATTCAATGGATAGTTTGTGATTGTCCTGCATTGAAACTCTGGCCTTATTTTCTAGGAAGAAACTATGCCACTTTAAAGCAAGATACTATGCCAATCTATAATAAAAGGTTACTTCTCAGTGGGCGCTATGGCTGCACCCGGAGGTGACTGGTCCTGGCCACATGCTTGGGCAGTCGTTGGCTGATGTTTTGACCTGCTGGGTAACCCCAAGCTGTAGATGTGTCTAGGGTCCAATCCTGTCCCATCCCTGTTCTTTTGCCAACACCCTGTCACAGTGTGATGATTCTCAGTGGATCATGATCAATGATTCTTCGTCTCCTAGTGTGGGAACGGGTGCTCTGTCCCACTTGGAAGGGTAACTTCTCCTACTTGTGTTAACTAAATTAGTCATGCCTGATTTCCATATGATCTCCACTACTAAAATACCTTTGCCAAATTGAAAGCACTTTTTTAAATGCATTTCTGATCTTTGTTTCATTGTCAAAAGATGACCTTATGTCTTTTGCTGCCATCACAAATATATTATATCTCACTTTTGCTAAATATTTTCAATTTATATGAAAGAGAAGTTAGATCTTTTCAGCATTTTGGTCACCTCTGATTGCCAAGATTAGATTACCAAAGTGGTAGGCCTTTCTTTTTTCAAACAAACAAAAAAAAAACTTGGTCAACTGTATATCCATATTATAGCAGTAGAATGTTGCCATAACCAACCACAATACTTCACTGAAAAAAAAAATAACTCCCATCTTACGAGAAATTAAGGTACATCTAATTATCAAAAACACCTGTGGCCCTCTGATGCAGCTCACCAAGGTCCTCTCTGCTGGCTGGCTCTACTCTGAGGTGGGCGTCTCCTGGAGCCTGTAGAGAGAGGGTTGACTCTTCCTCCTAACTTCAATATGCTGAAGCTCCTCATGGCGATAGCGGAAGAGATTCCTCTTACAGTTAAGACACAGAAGTGGTGTGCTGTCATGTTTACTTTGGTAAAAAGAAATGAACCTGAATAGCAGCAAGGTAGAAAAGCAAGAAGATGCACTCTAACTTTAGTGAGAGAAACTTTTAAAGGGCATGAATATGGTGGTTCTACGAAACTTAAAATAGGTTTTGATGGAGAAACAGGACTCAAAGTCACTTGGAGAGATAAAAAGCAGAACAGAATTCTTGTCAGTTAAAGCTCAAAATGACAGAGGACTTCCAGGCCAGATCACCCAGGGGTCTGCATTAGGAGGAGGAGAAGTAAACTCAAACTGAAGTCGTTGGAGACAATTAGTTTAGCAAAGAGAGTAGGTTTAACTCAATTTCTCAGGCTTCTTGTGTTTTGGCTGCTGTGGCTTCAGGAAGTAGGGACTATTCCATCTTTATCTCATACCAGGCCAGGCCCAGGAGCAATTAGGGCAGGCTGATTACCTACAAACTGTGAGAATCAACCAAGAGAAGGCCTTAGGCTGTGGCCTTAACCAGCTGCTGAGCAGGAGGAATTGAAGGGTTTCTAGTTTGGACCTTGCCTCTTAGGCAAAGTTGAAAAGAAGCAAAAAGAGACAGTGTTACAATTGACCATTCAAAGTCTTGATATCAGTTTAGAGTTTCAGTAGTTGAGGTATTTGAGAGTAAGTAGTAAAGGGCACTTCCAAGAGTAGAGTATAGATTTCCCTACACAAGATAGAAAACACTTTATAATTAGGTTAAAGAAGAAAAACAAGTAAAAAGAGTTTTGTATGATGGTTCATAAGCAAAATTTCCATTATATGGTATTACCAAAAATGCAGTCTATGAATTTCTGGAGTCTTTAATATTATCTTAGTGAAACTGAAATTGTTTTTAAATTATGAGTGACATTTTTATAACAATAATAATATATGGGTATATTGTTGAGTCATGGTGGCAGGTACACCAGTTATAAAGGGTATAAACAAATCTTGTAACTTGCAACTTTTCTAAATTGGAGGACCTATGATTTTCTCCTTGAGTTGGATAATTCTCTAAAATGGTTCAAAGAAATTTAGAAGAGTTCATTGACTGGATTACGAATGTGTTATCTAGAAGCCTGCCGCCATGACAGCATGAGGCTTTGGGGGATGTCCAGACACAAATCTTAGCAGTATTCATACAGAAGGAAGTCATCAGAGTACATTTAAGACTTTTTCTTCACTAGTACAGGTCCCTTTTCAATATTACAAAAGTGAAAATACAGAATTTTTTGCAATGCTTTAAATGGAGACAGAGGCCAGGGATATAGCTCAGTGCCACAGTGCCTACCTGGCAAGTACGAGGTCAAGAGCATCAAAAACAAAACAAAACAAAACAAAATAGACAGAAAGTTTCCTAACTTAAAAATATAAAAAAAATCAAAAATTCACATGAATATTTTCATTTTGGTGAAAATGTTAAAATTTTTAAAGAATTTTGAGGTTTACTCTGCCATGTTCATATTTTACCCAAAAATTAGCCTTAGGCTTTTTGCTAGAAGTGTATGAGCCCCAAGTTGCTGAATTTTTCATCTATGCTTCTTCCCCTCCATTTTGTGTCGACCATGTGACTGCCACTTCATTTAGCACATGAAGGTGAGTGTGCTACAGGTTTTCCCTTTAAATAGATCCTGGTTGCTGGTAGAAATTAGTTTAATTATCAACGGAAGTAAGGCAAATACAGAACAAGTGTGAAGACAGAAAATTAGGAAAATCTGAACAAAAAATCATAGCAAAGTTCAGCTAATGATGGATTTTATTTAGAGGAGCGCTTTTCTGAAGTCAGGAGTTCTGCCTGTTGACAGAAGGAGCAGGTCATTCACTTCTCAATGTTTCCCTACATGAATTTCAAAAGAGTTCCCTTTTATTAGAATAGAAATGGGATATTAGCCCATGAGAGGCTTGATGTGAATGAAAATCCTAAATAATTATAAAGTGTGGTTGCATCAAACACTTCAATGACCTTAAAGACAAAGTGCAGAGAAGCAAAAGAGAATGGCCCCGGCGATGGTAACACCTCAGGGAAATATTTCGTGGAGCTGCAGGCAGGTGCCCTTGAACGCTTGCACTTGTGTTTTTGCCATGGGCAATAAACTTGAGACTCTATTTTTTTCTTCTTTCTATCAAAACGAGTCTTGTTTTCTATGGTATAACTCCCATTGCCTTGCATTTTCATTACTTGAGTTACACTAGATGAGCAATTCTTTTAATTATAGCATAAAATTTGCTACTTACAATAGTTTGGGGAATACATTAATCACTCACTGACATTTACATATTTAAATGCCGCATGCAGCATGCACAATCCTTAAAAGGAAAAAGAATATTTTTGACAACATTTTGACTAAGTTATTTTAAGCAAGGTGATTTAAATAGCAGTATCTGTCATGATCAAGCATCAAATGTGTTGATGATTAAAAGTAATATGAGTTTATCTAGAATTAAGGTTAATTGCTAATCTCAATATTTTAGATATCGCAAGTAAATCTTAAGGAAAGAAACAATTTTATAAATAAAGCAATCTCTTTTCAGACTTACTTAAAATACCTACTGATTGCTTATATTTATATAGGGAATTTAATACCCATATTTCAAAATACTGCCTTTTCTACCAGAAAATAGTTTACACCCAATTCTCGATTTTGTACAGATAAACTTAAATATAACAGAAAATCTGTATATACAATCTTATCTAAATAATATGCAAATGAAATACATACAAATGAATACTTACATGTATTTTGTTCCTTTTCATTGTCTTGTTTTTTAAATCAATTGACAAATCTCCAAGTTTTTCAATTAATTGATGTTATCAAATGCTCAATTATCTATATAATTTTTATGTGGAATTAAGTTGACTGTGAGTCTACTTCCCTGATTTTTAAAATTCTTGCTGGATCACAAATATTGTCAAACTACGTCATGGGTTTTAATGCAGAATTTAGATAACTTCCAAGGAAAACATACTTAAATGTGCTGAAGTCGTAGGAAGAAATGGGGATCTTAAAAAAAACGTGGAGTAAGAGTCAATATGGTCTTAAGCGGTTTGATGTACATATTTATCTGAACTGCTCTGTGAACACCTGAAAATCAAAATAAAAATAAGTCCACATTTCCGTTACGGACTGACATTTTATATTATTATGAGTATTCTCATTGTATCAGCCTACTTACCTTGAGTGAATACTTCGTATGCTACAACGGCAAAACAAATACTTCTCAGCACGAACCATAATTTTTGTCAGCCCTCTGCGTTAACCATGAATAAAATATTTGTCTCAGTCGGACTTTGAGGGGACTTGTTTTTCTTGTCCCATCTCCATAATAAACCCGGAGTCAGGTTGGTGAGAAGCCCCGTGGGACGAAGCGGCACTGGGCGGGAAAACCGCAAGGACGCATTCTTTCTCTCTTCCCTCCGGACCGCGCCCGCAGATCTTACAGTGCCGGACACAGTTATTTTCTCCTATTGCTTGCAGATCTTCATAGTGAGTTCCGATGCTTTGGGTCAAAACAAGATAAAATCTTTCGGAAAATGTTGGTTGGGATCGCCTAACAGGAGAGCAGAATAACCATGGTCCTCTGATCTCGTTTTTCCAGTGCCAAAGCATCTTACTATGGCAGGGGGACTGATCATCTGAAAATCAGGACGTCTAATATCCTGAAAAACAAGGCTTGCGTTTTCCGTGTTGCAGAATAAGCTTGTAGCCACTCAGGCTACTCCAGGCTACTCCGGGCCTCATGAATAAAACCCTAATAGTGACACAATAATGAGGAGTAGGGGACACATGCATTGGTCAAATCTAAATTATTTCTCACTCCAGCAGACTGGATATATTTGACATTTTCTGAAATTAGCCAAAGTGGAAGAAAAACAAAAACTGCAAAATAGCAGCTACGGCAGGGGCTGTGCCGTTAGTCTGGAGTCTGCAAGGACGGTCAGGTTGGAGACTCGGCCGGGCCTGGAACGTGAATGAGGACCGCAGTTCCTGGGCGGCCTCTTCGCGATGAGCATCTTGTCCCCGCCAGCGTCCCAAGGTCGTCACGTGCAGGCCCCCGCAGCAGCACCAAGTGTCGGGAGAAGGCGGAGGACAGAGACGCCCAGGCCTGGTGGTGCACACAACCTCTTTGCGTGTCTCGCAGGGACCTGTGTCTGCTTTGGCTTCAGCAGTCACAACAATCTGCTTGAAGGGAAAAAAAAAAAAAAAAATTCTAGAGAAAATGAAGGTTCCTTTGCCAGTCTTGTATTTGCCTTTAAGAAGCCCTGCGTTATCTGGGGACGCGCTCTAACTGGGATCAGGTCTTGCGTTCCTGATGTGGTGCAAAAATAATTTAACGACACCAGCTCCATCAAGAGCCTGATTTCCTCTGGGAAGGCACTTGAAGGACCGTTGCATTCCTGAAGATCAGTTCACCGAGGAGTTTGTTCTTTGCATTCTGCAGCCACCTCCTTGCTAATACTAGGTTAGATGCACTCTTGAAGGACACGTGCTGCAAAGTGCAACCTTTAGTCTACGGATGGATGCACTGCATAAAAGCAGAACCCCAGAGCCCTGGCTAAGATTTCATGCGTTCTGTGTGATGCATTAAAAAAGTCCTGTTTACTTCTATCGTGAGCAATGATAGTATAATCCAAAGTATTATGTAGAGCCAGAACCAAGCTACAAAGTCTCAGTTATTTTTGCCATGGTTCTAAAGTTCAGGTGAACATTATCTGATCGACTTTCACGTACATTTTTTCCTAGAATTTTAAAGTTCATAGTAGGTATGTGAATTGAATTGACAGTGCTGACCGTTTTAAGGGCTCTGGTTTCTTAAAATTCATCACATGAAGGTCATATATTCAATAAATATACTCAAACACATACGATAATACATTGCTTTGTAATACAATGCCTTTACCTAAACAGAATTATCTTTGTGGTATTTGTTTTAGAATACTGAGAGTTTCAATTCATAGTCACTAGATAATAAAATAATGTTAACAATTCATCATTAAGTGTGCAACATGAACTTTTTTGTGTAATTTGAAGAACTATTGCAGTTATGGTACTTAGTTCCGTGATTACAATCACTAATTTTTTTGTTTGTTTTTTTGAGATAGGGTCTCGCTATATAGTTTAGGCTGGCCTTGAACTCACTAAGTAAGCAAGGCTGGCCTTGAATGTGTGGAGACAGATCCTCCTGTCTCAGTCTCTGGGGAATTATGGGTTGGCACCACCATGCCTGGCTATAATTACTATTATTTATCTAAATAACTTTCATAGTTTTGCTCAATTTATATGACAGTAATTACGGTAGCTTTAACAAATATTAAACGTTTCCAAGGAGCACATGCAAGATTTGTGTAAACAGTGCATTTCCTAAAGCGGCTTGCAGAGTGCGATAATGCCTGTCACTGTAAAATCACTGGGCTGAGCAGGCAGACTCCAGGGTCTTCATCCCCGCTATGGAGTCTCGTGGTCTTTTGTAAACCATTTGGAATATTTCCTCTCCTTGTGACACAATGAGAACATAAAAATCAGCTTTGTATTTTAACAAGACTAACAGAATAAAAAAGAATAGTTATGGGAATTTTCAAAAAGTGTAATGCACTGTATATGTGTAACTGGTTACTTTATGAGCCCTTGGAAAAATGGAAGCAAAAAGAAGCAATCCCTATTGTATGTGTTTTTGCAGAATACATAAAATCCCACAAGAATGGCTATGTTTCTTTTTATGGTGTTTGGAGAATTACAGTGAATGACAGATTTTTTTTTTTGACTTGACTGTAGACCACATAGGATTGTGTCTGAGGATCATTTATGCTGGTTGTTAAAATTATACCTCAGTATTTACTTTATGTATTACATGTTAGATTTAATGTCTAAAAATCAGTAGGGAAGAGAGTATTAAAAGAGAACAGGGTAAAGGCAGGAGAATAAAACATTTATAAATAATTGTGCACAAGTAAGATTACTGGACACCCTGCAACATTACATAAAGAGGATAGTTAGGAAAAGATATTCCCAAGTTAGATGGTTATTTATCATTGCTTTAATCAGAAATACCATGCTATCACAAAGTCTTCATTCAATAGTTCGACTAAGCCTGGTTTGCATTAAATTGTGGTGGGTTTGTGAAGACTTAAAAATCCATTACTCGTGTTTACCATTTTTCAAATGGTAATGCAATGGTTTGTGAGGTGAGTGTGATTAATCTTCATGAGTATGTTAAAGTGCAATAACAAGAGTTTTCAAAAATAATCATATTAAATATGAGTTGAAGTTGATAGAGGTCGTACAATGTATGTTACAGGTTTTTAGTCCAAAAATTTATAAACTGGTATTATTATGCATGTTTGCCATATAAAGGAACCAAGGGATTCTCCCGCTTTGTATATTAAGGCAGTACAATTAATAAATAATACATTCAAAAATTTAGTCGTCATATTGTATTTCTTCATTTGCATAATGACTTTTTCATTGAAGGCTGTGTATAAAGGGTAGGTTCAAACATAAGACTATACTTGTGAGAAACTGGAGTTGAGTGACCAAAGAAATAAAGGAAAAATATATATTTACTTTTATAATAAAACCAGTATTTTGTAGTTTTGAAGTATTTAAACTGACACTAAATAACTGTATTAAGTATTAATAGTTGTTTAAGCATTTAAATTGACACTAAATAACTGTATATAGTTGTGAGGTATACTATGATGCTTTATACATATATACATTGTATGATAATCAGAGTATTTAACATAATCATCACCTTCTATATTTATCATGTCTTTGTGGTAAGAACATTTCAAATCTTAGTTGTTCTGAGATATTCAATACATTATCACTAACCGTAGTCAGTAGAGCAATAGAACAACACATTGTATGTCTCCTTTCTAATTTTGTATACGCTGACCAACCCACGCTGCAGAGCCCACAGTACACTCCAAACCTCTG
Organism: Dasyprocta punctata; assembly: GCA_004363535.1. Classification (NCBI taxonomy): domain Eukaryota; kingdom Metazoa; phylum Chordata; class Mammalia; order Rodentia; family Dasyproctidae; genus Dasyprocta; species Dasyprocta punctata. The sequence continues at coordinate 66,032 of RJWM01002337.1, read as the reverse complement.
CTAATAATTCTTCTGCCATACTTCAGTGAGATTAGCTTCTGCATCCCATCCAAAACTGAGGTCGTGCAGTGTCCTTCTGTGTCTGTCTTGTTTCACTTAGCACACTGCCCTCAGTAAGCCAGTGATCCCGTTACTGAATAGGTGTCCAAAGGAAAGGAAGTCAGTCTCGCAAAGACACAACCAGAGCCCAGGGTTTGTGCCAGACCATTCACAATGCCCAAGGTAAGGTACAAACCCACATGACCAACCCTGAAGGAAGAGAGGAGGAAATGTTATATAGGAGTACAGAACAGTACCGCATGTCTGTAAAAACAATACAATTCTTTCTATTGTAGCAAATGAATAGAGAGGGCTTGATCTTGAATTAGGAAGTGTGGTTTTCTATATTTTCTGAGTGATGAATTAGAGATTCAAACAAGTTTGAAAATGCCAAAAATCGAATCATTTCTGTTTGATAACAGTGTGATTCATGCTCATGCACCTAACTCCAGCACCCTAGGACTGTTACATTTGTCATTCTGTGACTTCACATTCCTGCAATTTATGCAGGCGCTACCTGCCCTGTGTGTTTTGCTTACAGCTTTTAAGTCACAATGATCACTCGCTGCCAGGTTGCAATCTGGGTACCATGTTACTCTACTGTTTAATAGAAAGGTTTGCTCAGAAATCTGAGGATATGGAAGAGGGAAGAGAGCATCTGTAAAAAGGTGATGTGGCTTTCATCTCACCAGCACCCCTCTCACACAGCTCATGAGGCTGGACCAGAATATGCTTAGTTCAGAACTTCAAGTGAGTTGTTATAAGCAGTGAGAGCTTCAAATGAAAGCTGACATTTTATCCGCTGCAATGTAGAATAATTGGAGCATCTCCTGGGCATCTCTGCTGTTTATTTGTCTCCTATTCCCTGCTTGTCTACTCTGAAAGTCACATGGGCTGGTGACTATAACTGTCATGCCAAAGAGCTTGTCCAAAGAAAGATGTCTCTCTGTGTAAACATTTTAACTTGGGGCTACATTTGTAATCAAATGAAGTAGCTTATCCTGTCAAATCAGACTTGAAAGGCTACTGAAAACAGTATGTCACCTGATGGGAACCCAGCCTAAGGTGAAGGCAGTAGACAGACAATCAAGAGTGGCCAGGAAAATGGTGAGAACTTGCACTGTCTAAAGAGAATGGCTATGAAAGACTAATAATAATAATAATAATAATAATAATAATGTAAAGCCATGCCATCCGAATGTCACCAAATGATGGCCCGTCACATACATACTCACTGGAGAAGGTGCGGAAGAGTGTGCTTGAAGGAATAAATGTCTAGGTGGCTAATTGACCCATTTTTATGGAGATTTTACTTATTTTAAATGTCATCCTTGAGCATCATAATTTTTGCCTGATATATCTACTTTTTAAAAAAATATCACTGTAGAGCTAGATTTGGCTGGATTTTCTTTTTTGCCTACATCATATGATTTTTATTTGTTTTTTCACTCAAACTTTCTGTCCAAGCAAAAATGTATTAAAATATATTAATTTATTCTTACCCCAATTAAGTTATTCTTATGTAAAATTCATTCTTACTGCCTTTTCATAAAAAAAAAAATTGCATTTTACATTTCCCCAAATGTGATGACATTGTTACTTTGCTATTAAACCATATTATTTTGACCTACTCTCACTGACAGGATAATTACTTAGTGGTTTGTAACAATAATACTACTGAAATATAAAATCATTGATTTTTCATAGAAAAATATCTTCATAGAAAAATCTTCAGCCTGTCTAGCTGTCTGGCAGGCATGAGGCTGTGAGTTCAATGCCTGGTGCCAAAAAAAAAAAAAAAAAGAAAAGAAAAGAAAAGAAAAATCTTCAATTTTTCACAGAAAAATTTTGTTAATGAGTATACTTATATTGTTTTAAAATTTTGCTGGTCACCATGTTTCCTTTTTCATGATCCATATTTTTTAGCATATTATTAATATTACTACATAAAATTGCTAGGAAATCTTAGCAGTTTACAAATGAATTAAGTATAAATATGAAAAGTCTTTTTATAGAAAATAAATCTAAAGGATTCAAGCTGGTGATAAACAATGATATGATCTAGGTTATATATTTTAGAAAAAAACTAGTGTCCAAATCAAGTACATTACATAACCTCAAAACAATAATAAATTTTTAAAAACTATAAAAATTAGATCAGACATAGATACATATATTGATTTCTCTCACCTCTATTCTCTTCTTTTTGTCTGTATTTCTGTTTTTAAACTAGGGAAATTCTACTTTGGTTACTACAGCTTTGCCATATATTTGAAGTCTGACAGTTCAATGCCTCCAGCTTTGTTGTTTTTATTCAAGAATGCTCTGGTTGTTTGAGTGGTTTTTTCACTCTGGTTTCACATGAATTTTAAGATATTTATCCTATTTTTGTGACAAATGTCTTTAGTGTTTTAATAAAAATAGCCTTGAATCTATACATTTCTTTGGATCTCATGGGCACAGTAATAACCCATGAGCACAGGTTATGTTCACATTTATGTGTGTCCTGTTGAAACTTTTACCAGTGTTTTCATGTACAGATCATTTGCTTCCATAGTTCTAGTGTGCCTAACTATTTTATTTTACATTACTGTGTCTCTTGTGAATGAAACTTTTCTTGTGTTTTTTTTTTTTTCGATAGTTTGCTGCTGAGGAAGAGAAGTTCCTTTGACTTTTGTGCATTTGATTTTGAAAATTTACCGAATTTGTTTATTAGTCCTAACAGTTGTTTTGATGGCTTTTAGTTTTATGTAGAAAAGAGCATATCTTTTGCAAACTGAGACAATTTAGGTTCTTCCTTTACTTTCCAGATTTGTTTATTTTTCTGCTGCCTGATGGAGCTAGCTATCACTTCCTGTACTTGTTTTGTCCAGACTTTCCAGGCAGAGATATTGATGCTTCTCTGTTCAGCAAGATGTTAGCTGTCAGATAAGACCTATGATTTGTTGAGGGACATTCCTTTTAATGTGATATACCACGCTCACTGTTTTGCATATGTTGAGCCATCTTTGTAGTCCTGAGATGAATCACATTTGACCATGAAGGAGATTCTTTTTAATATTGTGTTGAATTTAGTCTGCTAAAATTCAAATATATATATATATATATTTTATATATATATATATATACATTAGTGTGTGTTTGTTATGCATTTATCACAAGTACTTTATTATATGATTGCAATGGTTCAATTTTGATTTAGAGTAATTTGAGTAATATGAAATGATACGTATTTCAATAACATTTAAAATTAGGGTCATTCATTTCAAATTATCCTCATTTTACAAAGGGCAATTAGACAATTTAGTGTGCTTTTTGGACTTCCCTTTTTTTCACCAAACCCTTCAGTGCAGGAAGTAATTTCTGCTTCTAATTTGAGTACATCTGTAGAAGTTATGTGCTCTATCTGAAGCACAAATGTAGGAAAAAGCAAAGTGTGAAGTAAAACAGTTATTTTACATTTTGTAATGCATATATTCATTACAATTTTGATATAGGTTGAAATTAAAAATGTTAGCATAGCCACTTGGCCACAATTTTCTATAAATTTCAAAGGTGAAAAATCAATATATCTTTTTGGAAAACCATAAATATTTTCAAAATGTTATTAAATAAATGATATAAATACTGGAGTATCAGAGACATTCAAATCTATTGTAAACTCATTGACCTTCAGCTATCATTTCCCAAAAGATACTTTCCAATCAGATGAATGACTGTGCTGGTATAATAATAATAAATTATTACTTTGCAAATATAGGCTTAAAGGCTATGTTATACAAAATGAAAAATGAGGATTCTATAAATCAAGCAAGTCAGATTCCAGTAAGGCGTGTACTGTTTGGAGGATCGGTGTTGTAGGAGTGCTAAGGAGGGGTGAGGGATAAACTATTTTATTTAATGACATTACAAGGTTATACTGCTTGGACATTTAGTAACAAGATGAAAGTGAAAATGGCAGCACTGGTCTAAAAAGACAATTATAAACAATGAGCATAAGGAGTGAAGAATGTGGTATCCATTGGTCAGTTTATGGAACATATTTAGCAAACTAATAGTAATTAAAAAATTAAAAATAAGAGTTATCAATGATCATAATTCCTTGTATAATAGTTCATAAAGTAATTTACACTTACAGAATAAACTTGAAAACACTAAGTTTTACCTGGTATCATTTGAATGTATTAACAGTTTGCCTGCATTATGGTTTTGCACATTTCCGCTAAATTTATTGATATATTAAACTGAAGTACAGGTATGATTAAAATTTGTTCTAGTGAAAAATATTCCTGTCCTAATGAAAGTAGAATAATGCTTTGTAAATAAAATTTATAGAACATTTTTATTCATTTTTTTATTTCCTTGAAAACAGTGCATTTGAGTTATAGTTAGAATCTAATTTTCTTGTACTGTTCTCTAACTTGACACATAAATTTAGTCTCAGTATTGGCAATGGGCATTTCTTACTTACAAAGAATGAATTAAAAATGGATGTTAGAGTTGGTGAAAATCAAAAAATACACGTGATATGAAAATAATTGTATTTATACGAAACATAAATTACCATATAGAACACATAATCTGAAACATTGTATTTAAGATGACTTCAATCATGAAGCTTGACAAAAACAGTATAAAATGATATTGATTATTTGAAAAATTTTACAGGTATATAAAATATTACTTGTAGTAAATGAAATGGTATAACATGACCTTATCTTCAATTACCTGAAAAGATTTATAAGAATATTATTTTAAACAATGGTGATTGTACTTGGTAAACAACAATAGGGAAATCTGAAGATAGAGCACTTGTCTACTATGCTCAAAGGATACTATCCCCAGCCAGGAAACAAAAATGGTAAGGGTAGTTGTACTGATACACGTTAGCAGGACATGCTGACGTTCATTGTGTGGAGTTACTTGAACATAATACACCCTGATTCTTTTTACGCTGTCTTTCACTCCCGTTCCCTTCTCTCCCTCCATGTCGGTCCCCTTGGCATTTGCAAAAGATCTACCTTTCTGTCTTATAAATCTATCATTTATTTTTCTCAACTTGCCTAAACTTTGAGTTTCTCACATAAGAAAGACCATGTGATATTGAAGGTTGTGTGCCTGCATTATTTCTCTCAACATTATGGTCTCAAAGTCCATCCGTTTTCCTGCAAATGACTCAAGTTTATCCTTCACCATTGTGTGTAAATACCATATTTTATTTATTCATTCATTGTTGATAGACATACAGGCCATTTCCAAGAATTAGCTATTATGAGTTGTGTTGCAAAAAAACAGGAGCATGCCATGTGTCACTTTAATGTGATGCATTTAACTCTTTCAGGAAGATACCTAGGAGAGAAACAGCTGGATTGAGTAGAAATTCCAGTTTTTGATTTCAAAAAATCTCCATACCAATTGCCATTTCCTTAGTGATTACGCTAGTTTACATTTTTGCCAACAATTTAGAAAGTTTTATTATTCCCTGCAGCCTCTCCAGCATTTGTTGTTATTAGATTTCTTTGCTGATGTCCATTCTTTGAGGACTGAGGTGGTATCTCAGTGTTGCATTTAGTTAATGGCCGGTAATGCTGAATATATTTTAATAGAGTAGTTGGCCATTTATACTTCAACTTTACAGTATTTGTCAAAACTCATTACAAAAATTAAACAATTAAATACATAGGATACTGAGGAAAAATAGGAAAATATTAGTGATAATTGATCAGAAAGAAAATTTAGTACATGTTCAGATTCAGAGTATATACAAATACCGTCCTGAGGTTAATGGCAAATACTTTGGGACAACTCATTGCTTAATCATTATTGAAAAAGTGAATTTCTATGCCACCAAAAAGATATTTCAAGTCTTAATACAGATAAAAATATTTAATCATCATTATCATGAAATACAGAGAGCCTGCCTCAGGGCAAACACGGGAGGCTCTGGGCGCATTGATATTGAGAACAAGCAGAGGAGCGAAAAGGCAGCGCATGTGTGGGGGAACTGACTCCACAGCGCAACTGCACCCCAAGGTCTGAAAAGCAAATATCTGAGGGTGAGGTTCAGTCCCTGAGCCTGGGCTTACCTGGGAAGAAAGGGCCCAGTGCCACACAGACCGACTGCACATTAAAGTAACAATGAATTACGCCAATCGACAAATTGCTGGTGGCTGAGTGTGGCCTGATGTGAGTAGTTCCCTTGGTGGCCACACTCATCGAGGGAGCCTCACATCTTTGCAGATATTTCACTCAGGATTCTCAGATTCATTCAGGGCCATCAGACCCAGTCCAGAGAAAAGTCCGCCCGTGCCACTGGCTGGGCAGGGAATGAGCAACCATCACAAAACCCACCCAAGCTTTTGCTGGAAGCTCTGTTCTCAGGAGGAGGCTGTTCCCAAAGGGCACTGGAGAGGGTCCTCTGCCCGGCGCAGCCTCTCTGTCTCATTAAAGGGTGAGGGTGGAGCGTCTTGAGCTTTTCTAGTGAGAGAAGCCTGAGAATACTGGGGCTGGAGAAAGTTTCAGGAGTCAGAGAAGAGAAACTCAAACTCTGGAGGAGAGGCAGAAACCCTTGCAGAGATATGGGTCTAGTGCGCACGCCAAAGATAGGGATTTAACCAGAGAGCAGAGAACGCTTCTCCAACATTGCGCCAGGAGACGAGCTCCAGTATAAGAACTCGCTGTCCCGCACCATCCTTCGGATACACTGGGGCGTGAGGGTATCTTATGCCTGTGAACATTATACGCCATACCATGAGCTAAAATGAATAATATCAACAAGGGTGAAATATGGGATAGGGGAACAGGAGGAGAAGGGAGGGAGAGGAAGGGATAAAACAGAAAAAAAAACAAAAAATAGCTGTAACCACTCTCAGAGACCACTATAAACTGCATGCACTGCAAACATGTCTTAATAAAAAAAAATAAACAAGCAAATATATAAATAAACGATAAAAGCTTTATCAAGGACAAAATTAGAAAAAAAAGAATACCTTATATAGAAGGGAAAGCAAGAAGAAAAATGCAGGACTGTTAAGGCTTATACATTGTGTCAACTTGAGAGGTCTAGAAGCTTAACTAAGTGACTTAGCAGCTCTATATCCTGTGGTGTGGAGCACAAGCAGTTACATGTTCATTGTGTCAATTTGAGAAGGTCAGAAGTTTGAGTGATTCAGCAAGGTCCAGGGTCCCTAGTTTGTAACATCCTCAGCCTGTGCCGGAGGAGGGCAGGCAGATGGTGTGAGTCTGCCCCCACCCCAGGGCAGCAGCCTGCAGACTATCAAAGGCAGATGAGAGGGACTGAGTGCTGCTTTTTGGGAGGAGCTCCAGGCTTCGCCTTCAGCTTGGACGTCATTTCCTGGCTTCTGGCACAAACTGTTCAGCTTAGTCATAAACTCTTCAGCCTTCATCATAGACTCTTCAGCCTTCTGTCGTAGATTCTGCAGTGTTCCATTGTACATCCTTTGGCCTCCTGATACGGACTTGCACAGGACACTGCAGTAAGCTACGGCCCTTGGGCTGGACCCTTCACACTCCAGTTTTCAGACACCCTCTGCACACTCCTTTATCCAACTTTGTGGCTGACCATTGAAAACCAATCTTGTAATTTCTTATACAGTTTTATATGTTGTGGTATATCTGTTTCTCTAGCAAACCCTGACTGATACAGGTTTTGGTACCAGGAGTGGGCTCTAGAGAAACAGAATTATAATGGTGGCATTCTTTAATGGCTTCAGGGGTTCCTGGAGTTGACTCTGCAATTTGGTGAGACCTAAAGATACCATGGTCTTTCTTTCTGCTTCTGTGAGTTACACCAATAATCTTTGGTGTGAATTGTTTGACCTCATACACCATTTGATTATCCTAATTCACCGCTTATGAGGTGTCAGGAATTTAGTGACTCTGTATATGAAAATTTTCAATTTCTTTGGAAGAGTAGAAAATATAATGATGCTGGATGGTTGGTATTAGCATCTCTGGACAAATTATTGAAAGAAAATGATGAGTTCAAAACATCCAAAGGAAGTCTAAAGTCTTCTGGTTGTGAGGACAAACTGATGAAGGCAAATAAGAAGCTCAAAGATTATATCTCCCAGCTCCAGACACAGATAAGGAATTTAAAAGTTTCTCACTGTCTTGAAAGAAAATCTTCTGTCTTTTAACCACAAGGCTGAGACTGCAGACACCCAGACACAGTCCCTCATAATTTGATTGGCTGAACTGCGACATAAGTTTAATGCTCAGCCTAGAAGAATAACTGAAGCAAAAGTGAAGGCATGGATCGGAAAGGAATGGGATCCCATACACTGGGGTGGAGATGTGTGGGAGGATCCTGAGGAAGTGGAGGATGTTGAGCTCCTAGATGCTGATGAGATTATTTTGCCAGAGGAAGAGATTTCCCCACACACAGTGGCAGAGGCATCACCACCTGCAACCCTGTGGTGTTGACATCTCCAAGTTTGCCTGGGGAAACTAATCCTGTGTTGATCATGAAGGATAATGCTGATGCTCCTCAGGACCCACCCTCACCACCCATTTTTCTCTTGAGACCCATAGCCAAGCTCAAATCACAGAAGGCTCCTAAGGGTGAAGTATGTAGTGTGACCCAGAGAATGTCTGCCCTTCTCCCAAAGAACTTCTTGAGTTTTCTAACTCTTATAAGTAGAAGCTTAATGAGCAAGCTTGGGAATGGATTTTATGAGTGTGGCATAATGGTGGAAAAAATATACACCTGGATCAGACTGAGTTTGTTGATATGGGCCCACTGAGCAGAGATTCTGAATTTAATGCTGCAGCTCGTGGAGTAAAGAAGGGTGTAAATAGTTTATTTGGCTGGTTGGAGAAGTATGGCTCAAAAGATGGCCCACTGTGCATGACTTAGAGATGCCTGATATTCCATGGTTTACTATTGATGAGGGGATTCAGAGGCTTAGGGAGATGGGAATGCTGGAGTGGATCTGTCAAGTTAAACCTAATCCTCCATGTTAGGATGACCCAGAAAATATACACTTCACCAGCACCTTGAGAAACAGATTTGTGGGGGAGCACCACCATCCCTGAAGAGCCCTGTTATTGCCCTTCTTTGCATGCCAGAATTTATGGTGGGGACCGCGGTTACTCAAATAGGACATTTAAGGGCAATGGGCTTAATCAGATCCCGGACTGGCAGAGGTCAAGTGGCAGCACTGAACCGCCAAAGGCAGCGTCCCTGTACCTACCTTAATGGACAGCAGAAGCAGCACAATGATCAGAATAATCTGACACATGCAGACCTATGGGGCCGGCTAATTAGCCATGTTGTTCCCAAAAGTGAAGTAGATAGGAAGTGCACAATATTTTTACTGAATTTATATAATCAAAAAAAAAATTAAGGGCAAAAGAACAGAAGCCTACTTCATCTCAGGGTAACAGGGAATCCAGACCCCTCAACCAGTTCCCAGATTTGAGCCAGTTTACAGACCCAGAGTTCCTCGAATGAAGGGGAGGCCAGGTCCCCTTGGGGTAGGATCTTGCTGTACCAACAATTTATACAGTTAGTCTTTCTCCCATCCTTCCCCAAAGGGACCTGAGGCCTTTTGCCCGAGTAGCTGTACACTGGGGTAAGGGCAATGATCAGACGTTTCGGGGACTACTAGACACTGGTCCTGAACTAACAGTCATTCTGGGGAATCCAAAAACATTGTGGCCCTCCAGTGAGGGTAGGGGCCTTTGGGGCTCAGCTGATCAGTGGGATTTTAGCAAAAGTCTGACTCACGGTAGGTTCAGTAGGTCCTCAAATTCATCCTGTAGTCATTTCACCTGTCCCAGAATGCATGATTGGGATAGATGTACTTAGTACTTGGCGGAATCCTCTCATTGGTTCTCTAACCTGTTGTATGAGAGCTATTATGATTGGGAAGGCCAAATGGAAGTCATTAGAGTTGCCTTTGCCTAGTAAAATAGTAAACCAGAAGTAGTATTACATTCCTGGAGGGACTGCAAAGATTAATGCCACCATCAAGGACTTGAAAGATTCAGGGGTGGTGGTCCCTCCATATCGCCTTTTAATTCTCCCATTTGGCCTGTGTAGAAGACAGATGGGTCTTGGAGAATGACAGTAGATTACCGTAAACTAAATCAAGTGGTAATTCCAGTTGCGGCTGCAGTACCAGATGTGGTTTCCTTGCTTGAGTTGATTAACACATCTCCTGGTACTGGGTATGTAGCTATTGATTTAGAAAATGCCTTCTTCTCCATACCTATCCATAAAGAGAGAAACAATTTGCTTTCAGCTGGCAAAGCCAGCAATATACCTTCACTGTCTTACCTCAGGTTTATATTAACTCACAAGCCCTGTGTCACAATTTAGTTCATAGTGATCTTGATCACCTTTCTCTCCCATCTGACATCATACTAGTTCATTATATTGATGATGTTATGCTGACTGGGTCTAGTGAGCAGGAGGTACCAACCACTTTGGATTTGTTGGTACAGCATTTGAGAGCCAGAGAATACAAAATAAACCCAACAAAAATTCAAGGTCCTTCTACCTCAGCGAAGTTTCTAGGAGTCCAGTGGTGTGGAGCATGTAGAGATTTTCCTTCTAAGGTTAAAGATAAGTTGTTGCATCTGGCTTCCCCTACAACCAAAAAAGAGGCACAACACCTAGCGGGCCTATTTGGGTTTCGAAGGTAACACATTCCTCACTTAGGTGTCTTGCTCTGGCCCATTTACTGAGTGACCCAGAAAGCCACTAATTTTGAGTGGGGCCCAGAAAAAGAAAAGGCTCTGCAACAGGTCCAGGCCATTGTGCAGGCTGCTCTGCCCTTGGGGTCATATGATCCAGCAGGTCTAATGGTACTTGGAGAGTCAGTAGCATTACAGCCCCTTTCCGGGACAACCCTGAAGGACAGTGGTAAAGGGAAATCATCCCAGTGGGCAGAACTTTGGGCAGTGCACTTAGTAGTGCATTTTGCTGGGCAGGAGAAATAGCCAGATGTGCGACTCAATACTGATTGATGGGCGGTGGCCAGTGGTCTGGCCAGATGGTCAGGCACTTGGAAAGAGCACGACTGGAAAATTGGTGATAAAGATATTTGGGGTAGAAGTATGTGGGTAGACCTCTCCATGTGGGCAGAGGATGTAAAAATACTTGTTTCCCATGTAAATGCTCACCAAAAGTGACATTAGCAGAAGAGGACTTTAATAATCAAGTAGATAAGATGACCTGTTCTGTGGATAGTGGCCAACCTTCTTCTTCTGTGACCTCAGTCATTGCCCAGTGGGCCCATGAACAGAGTGACCATGGTGGCAGGGAGAGAGGTTATGCGTGGGCTCAGCAACATAGACTCCTACTCCCCAAGGCTGACCTCGCTACAGGCCCTGCCGAATGCCCAGTATGCCAGCAGCAGAGGCCAACACTGAGTCCTTGATATGCCACCATTCTCTGGGGTGATCAACTTGCGACCTGTTAGCAGGTTGATTATATTGGGCCACTTCCACCATGGAAGGGACTGCGCTTTGTCCTCACTGGTATAGACACATATTCTGGATATGGATTTGCCTTTGCTGCTCATAAGGCTTCTGCCAAAACTACCACCTGTGGACTCACAGAATGCCTTATCCACCGTCATGGAATTCCACATAGCATTGCCTCTGACCAGGGCACACATTTTTCAGCCAAAGAAGTGAGGCAATAGACTCATGCTCATGGAATTCACTGGTCTTACCATTTTCCTCATCATCCAGAAGCAGCTGGATTGATAGAAAGGTGGAATGGTTTTTTGAAGATGCAGTTAAGGTGCCAGCTAGGTAGCAATAGCTTGCAGGACTGGGCTAAGGTACTTCAGAAGGCTGCATATGCTTTGAATTATGTGTGTCCAACATGTGGTACTGTGTCTCCCATAGCCAGGATTCATGGGTCCAGGAATCAAGGGGTAGAAGTAGGAATGGTTCCATTCACCATTACCCCTAGTGATCCACTAGCAAAATTTTTGCTTCCTGTCCCAACGACCTTATGTTCTGCTGGCTTAGAAGATTTTGTCCCAGAAGAGGGAAGGCTTATACCAGGAAGCACAACAATGATACCATTGAGCTGGAAGCTAAGACTTCCCCCTGGTCACTTTGGTTTCCTCATGCCTCTGAGGAAACAAGCTAAACCGGGAGTCACAGTGTTGTCAGTGGTGATTGACCCAGACTGTCAAGGGGAAATTGGACTACTAAGCCACAATGGAGGAAAGGAAGATTATATGTGGAGTGCGGGAAATCCCTTAGGGTGCCTCTTAGTATTACCATGAACTGTTATTAAAGTCAGTGGGAAACTAAAACAACCTAATTTAGGCAGAATGATAAATGGCCCAGAGCCTTCAGGAATGAAGGTATGTGTCACTCCTCCAGGGAAAGAACCAAGACCTGCTGAGGTGCTTGCTGAAGGCCAAGGGAATGCAGAATGGGTAGTGGAAGAAGGTAGTTCTAAATACCAACTACAACCCTGTGATCAGCTATAGAAAAGAGGATAGTAATTGTACTATGTCTCCCCAATATGGTTCTAATGTAATATAATGTTGATTATGGATTATTAAACTGAAATGATAAGAATAAGCATCACCCAAGGAAAATTCACCTATTCTGGTGAGGGAATTATTATGCTTCTGTTTTACACAGGATAGTTATAACATGTTAGGCATAATTATAAGCATGTATTCATATCTGGAGACTGAGTTAAAGAAATATGTCTGCTTGCCAAGTTGACAAAGGGTGGATTGTTATGGTTTATACATTGTGTTAATTTGAGAAGTCTAGAAGTTTAATTAAGTAACTCAGTAGCTCTATGTCCTGGGGTGTAGAGAAGAAGCAGTTACCTGTTTATTGTGTCAATTTGAGAAGGTCAGAAGTTTAAGTGATTCAGCAGGGGGCCAGGGTTCTTAGTTTGTAGCATCCTCAGCCCCTGTGCAGGAGGAGGGCAGGCAGATGGTGTGAGTGCTACCCCCACCCCGGGGCAGCAGCCTGCATACAATAAAAGATGAATGAGGAGGGACTTACTGCTGTTTCTTCGGAGGAGCCCCAGTCTTTGCCTTCAGCTTGGATGTCGCCTTCTGGTTTCTGGCACAGACTGTTCAGCTTCATTGTAGACTCTTTATCCTTCATCGTAGACTCTTCAGCCTTCCATCATAGATTCTTCAGTGTTCCATGGTAAACCCATTGGCCTCCTGATACAGACTTGAGGACACTGCAGTAAGCTCCAGCCCTTGAGCTGGACCCTTCAGCCTTCAGCTTGCAGACTCTCTCTGTATGCTCCTTTATCCGAATTTGTGGCTGACTATCATAAGCCAATCTTGTTATTTCTTGTACAGTTGTATATCTTGTGTTATATCTGATTCTCTAGTAAACCCTGACTGATACAAGGACTAAAAATTCTAATGTAATGCTTTAGGGAATAAAAGACAGTTGAGTTCATTCTAAATAGCAAGGTGGATATATCATACACTAGTATGAAAAATAGGGTTCCTCTGTAATCCTACATGAGAAGAGAAAGAGATGTGTGGCACGAGGGAAATAATACTGCAGGAAAAGAGGAGTTGGGGTATACCCACAGTCACAGGTACCTGGGTGGGAGACACTCGTGAGAGTATTAACATGTGCTGGCAGGTCCATAGCAATGGCCCTGCTGATCTCTACATCACAAAGAGCTGGCTGTCTACCTCTTGCGCCTATTACCTTTTCTGTAATGATTAGGAAATTATTTGTCAACCATTTGTTTCAAACCACTTGCTGTTAACTTAGGATATCTATTTGAGTATCTTCTGCATTTTCACATTCACTAAATACTCTTTCAGAACCATATTATTTCTGTTGTTGGCAAGCAGTTGTGTAAGCAGGAATGACTGTCCATGGCCCATGAAGTCCTCTTGGTGTGATGAGATTCTGGTCATCTGAATTACGGCTCCACTAAGGTGTCTGTGACTTCATCTTGAGTAAGAATGGAGCTGTGGGCTACACAGCAATGGAGACGTGAGCAATGCAGATTAAATGAAGGCTGCTAGTCAGCTGATCTTAAAATAAGAATAACTTGGAATAACTTGGTGGACCTAATGTAACCACAGTGGCCTTAAATGAGGATAATGAAGGCAGAAGATTCATGATCAGAGAGACAGCATAATGGAAAGACTTGACTGACCATTGCTTGCTTTTAAAATGGACTGAACCATCATTTTTGTTATTTTTTCATTTTAAAATTAAAAAAATGGACTGGACCAATGAACCAGGAAATGGATTCTACAAGCTGGAAAATGTGACAAACCAGATTTGAAGCCTCCCCAATAGCACGGAGTCTTGCAGACGCTTTAATTTTACCCTAGTGAGACCATTTCACATTTTTTACTTTCAGATAATGCAAAATAATGTTTTAAGCCACAAAGTTTACAAAAAGTTAGTAGTACAGCAGAAACTAGAAACTGATGTGGTGCTTTGTATCACTTTAAATCCAAAAAAAATGTTAAATGGTATCCTTTCTCTGTTCTTCCTTTTCTCTTTTTTGATGATCTTGGGAGTCATCTGTTTAATAAACTGCACCTGAAAATCCCACTTTGCATGAGTGGAAATTACACACTTAATTTGTTAATCTACTAAGTTTACTTAATTACGTTAAGTAATAAAACCTCCAATACAATCATGGTTTCATAATTTCATTTAGGAAAATGATGTAAAAGGAACAAATTCAAAATAGGAAATATCCCATCAGATATTTTAATGAGTCAAAATAATACCTTTAGATATAAAATAGTCTTTAAATTGCTAGGCTTGGAACCCAAAGCATTTTAAGTAAACACAGTGTCTTTCAATCGCAGTCACATGAGAGAGAGAGAGAGAGAGAGAGAGAGAGAGAGATAAAGTACATAGTAAAGTAAAATCTAGTAAAAATGAAAAGTGATTAGTTGTAAAAATATCATTCATATTCCTAAAGTATAAGTCACTTTAAAAAATTAGATAATTTATGAAGAACGTGCTGATTATGTATTAACCCTCAATGATTCTTTTTTTAACTTTACCTGAAATGGTAAAGTTTAAGGAAATAGTTTTTTAAGTGATAGATTTCCTAGCTTTCTTTGAGTTACAAATCAGTGCTTTAAACAATAATGTAGTGCTCAGAGTATTGGATAATCTAATTCTAATTGTATTATCCTAAACAATATAGAACTCAAATTAAAATTATTTTAACCTAAATGAGTATTATTAATGGTGTGGGGAAGATTTTTCTAATTATTTTGCTATGCAATATGAATATTTACATATTGCATTCCTTCTTAAGTGCCTCCCTTTCTACTGTGCTCACATTTCCAAGGTAGAAGAGAACACTTTCAGACAACTTTTGACCCAGCTGAAGAAAAACCTTCACTTATGGTTTGACATTGGAGGAACCTAAATCAACATGAAAACTTTAGCTATCACTATTTCACTGAAAGCTCTCTTACATAAAGTCAAGATTCACACCATTTAACTCCTGATTCTCAAAACAGTGATGTCACAGACCAACCAATAATCCCCTTACCTGGCACAGTAAACTGGAGAATCCCTGTCTTTCCACAGTATCAGCAGGCGGCAGACTATACCGAAGAGAGGTGTACAACCATCCTCTGATGTTTGGGGTAAAATGGAGCAAAGAGAGGAGAACTGGATTTGGGAGAGGATCACAGAGCCAGGCGCCATGCTCTCATGTAACCATTGCAAGAGTAGCAGGTTCATCTCAGCATGGAAATTGTGTCATCTGTAGACAACAGACGCGGGAGGCAATGCCTGCAAAACAGTATTGCCAGAGGGTCTCTTCAGTGTTATCTTATGTACACAGAGAGCACAAAGCTAGCTGCAAAAAAATACCCAAAGCTACTCAGATTAGAGGCAAGAGTGATGGGGTTAAACTGAAAGGCCCAGTGCTGTAATATAAAATGCTAAAGATAATAAAATTCACTTAGAAGATTTTGTAATGTTACAAATAGATGAAATAGGCCAGAGTTCCTTCATCTCTAATCGTTTAATTGTAGAGTAAATTATGTCGTTCTCTTTGCAGCCTTTAATTTTTAAATTACCTCTTGGCTGCATTGTCCTTGATTACAAAACTTAATTAGCTGTGCCTGTTGAAGAGAATTATGTTTTATACAAGGTACCTTATCACATGGTGAATTTAAGGAGATCAGAATCACGGATGGCCTCAATATTTCTAAAAGGTGGAAGAAAAGTTATGAAACAGATGGATAGGAAAAGAAGATACAAAAGAGAAAACAGCAATAAAATTATGAGTATGGTCTCTCCAGGCAACGATTTCAAATGAATGACTGTAGGAACTGAGATGTAAGATAATGAATTATTATTTACTTCTCTTATATTAGTTCATCAGAGAGAGGAAATGATAAAATGAACATTCCTTAAGCACCAAAGAAAACAGAAAACAAATTCCAAAACTTGGAAATATTTTCTGGTCTACTGGTGTTTATGGGAACACTATTTTATCTACCTCTGTGCAAAGATGTCCTTTATGTTTACCATAGTCAGTAATGCTAGCTTCTGATCTTACTACATGAAAATTGCATAAAACACACAAATTTGCAGTAGGAATCAACAGCTAAGCTACAAATGGCAGTCTGACAATATTTTATAAAGCAGATAAGTTCACAGAGCTAATTATGTTTAAGGAAAAATATTTATTTTTCTGCAACAAGGTTTTGCACATTTTGTTTTAGACCTTAGTCCAATGCAAATATTCAGCATAAAATCCCAAGAAAGTATCGAAATTTCAAGCAGTTAAGAAATTCTGTACGGTTGAAATGTTTGGATGAAATTAAATGTTTATTAATGCAAAAAACTTTCAGATTTTGGGCACATTTTGAGGATCGGGATAATACATTCATAGAGTGATTTCCCAAAACTAGTGTTCAGTTTTGTTACTTATACAATATGGGACAGCTTTTCCTGCTGAAGTAAACAACCCTTTGTTCTATTTGGCAAAGACCAAAGAAGTTAAGTTGTCGCTGACATCACAGGAAGGCTGGGGGTCATCCCCAGGGCAGGGCAACCGAGCTCTGCTGTGCTCTGGGTTCTGCTAGGCTGGACTCAGTCCTACATTCAGCCTCATTTTTTTTTTATAGCACAGATGGAAATAATAACCGCTATCTGGAAATGTGTTTCCTTGGCTATAGGATAGGAGCAAGAGGAACAGAACCCTACCATGCAATTTCATTTAATACTTCCACTGGGATGCAACAAACTTCAATACGGCTTAAATACCACTGGCCAAGCATGCTGCATGACCAAGCCAATGTTTCAGGAGATGGGAACAATTAATTGTTCTGTAGCATTTGTGGACAACTGACAGGACAGTAGTCATGGGTGAATCATTTGTTAAAAATACAACAATGTTGAATTTTCTCAGAGACAAAAATAATAAAATAAAATGTTTCCAGTAATCATTATGAGGTGTGATTAAACAATATAGTGAATGTTTGAATTTAAAAAATATAATTACAATAAAAGACATATTGCCACAATGCTCCATGAAAAATCTCCCCCTTGCTTCAAACACATTTATCCCATTGCTCTTGCCACTTTCTGAAGCGGTTCTCTTTCCTGAGTGTCTTAACTTGTGCTGTTGTGACTGCGTCTATGTTGGGAATCAACTCAAAATGTTTAATTTCAAGGTTATACTGTGGGGAAGAGCTAGAAGTCGCCGTGTCAGTGAATGCGGCGAATGAGGACATACTGTGATACTTGTTTTTGGCAGAAGTGGCCATTTCTGAGGCGATGTGTAACACTGAGTGCTGTCATATTGGAGAATGAAATCATTTGGTCACTTCTCAAGCTGTTTTCTGTGCACATCCTTTCTCAAAAATCTCCGGGTGCACTGTAGTGCTCCTGAGAACAAACTCAGCTCACATAATTCACCCCAGTGTCAAAAAACACAGTCTATAACTCCTTTATATTGTATCTTTTTAATTTTTTTATTTTAAAAAGCAAAACAGAAAAAAGGATAGAAACAATACAGAGTTTAAAAAAAATAGTAGGAAATTAACACTAGTTAACATATTGCGTACTGTTATCCTAGAAGGAATTGTTCAGGTTACAGGATTTAGGCATGAAAAAAATGATAAGACAATCAAACAATGAAAGCACAAACTGTTCTTTCTGATAAACTAACAGAGATTAGTAGTATAGTTATCTATCTTGAGTATATATACATGCATACATATATATATATATGTATACCTGTATACATATAATCTTTTTCCTTCTTCCTTTTCTTCTTTTCCCTTATATTACATCTTGGTTGATGTGCTTTTTTCACATGAGGACACCTGGGCAATATCCACTGAGAACTCTAAACCTTGGTCACAGTACCAGAACCCTAGATGCAAGCCTCACCTACCATGATGACATTTCTTAATAATTCGGTACCTAGAGCAGCATAATGGTGTGGCTGCAATGAGATACTTTGTTCATAATAACTGATTTACAGAACTCTTTGAAGCCTACCTTCTCTCTGGACTGTGACTCAAAAATGACTGATGGCACTGTGGAAGTTGATAATTGTCACACAGTTACACACTAAAAATCGACGTGGCTAGTCTCATATGAAAGAATCCTGCGCTTCCATTAGAAGACACATGGTAACAACATTCATGATATTTATTTATTGGTCACATCTCATGTATCAAGAGGAAAAAAGGTGTTGCAATCACAGAGCAATTCACATCTTGATATATTTTCTTATCATATCACTCGGACACCTGTGTCTCGCCATAAGAAATAGAGAGCAGTGAAGAGAGGTCAGCAACCTCTTGGGTTTCCTTTTGTGTAACCACCTCCTTGAAAAATGCATGATGTGTCCTAGCACTCAGTGATCAGTGATGCCTGACTTAAGGAAGAGACATGATTGCATCTGGAAACGTGATTTACTAGAGAAACAAGGAAGATAGATTGTAAGGCAGGAAAATGCAATGTGTCTAGAGAGGTTGAACTTTTAATTTTAGAAAGACTCCTAAATGAGAGTGGAGGTTAAAATAATAAGAGAAACTCTTCAGGTATTAAAAACAAGAAAGAGAAGTGGTTCTGTTTTGTGTTTCTACAAGATTACAAATGACTCATTCTTAATCACATAACTAAAGAAGCATAAAGATATTATGGTAAGATGGGTTTGACTTTTCCAATTAACTATTTTTTTCACCTTAAACTCTGTTGAACTAACCTTTAGTAGGAAAGCACACACACTATAAAAACACTTTTGAGTTATTTTCCCAACAGTATCAATGTATCCAAGTAATCACAGCTTCACATCAAGAAGTAGAACATTTCTAGATTGTAGACACTCATGCTACCTCCGTATCACTAACTGTTGTCATAACCACTATCTTAACTTCATAACCACAAAGGTTCATTTAGATTATTTCTGAACTTTTCATAGATACTGAATAAATTACATGGTGTGTTCCTTTCACTCAAAATTATGTGAGAAAAATATGCTGCACTGTGGATGGCAGTAGTTAATTCATTATCTTTCTGTACAGCATTATAGTACATGAATCTGCATGGTATCGTGGATATTTTAGTTGCTAATATGAATATTTCGGTGCATGTCATTTATTGCATACACTTGCATTTTGAAGGTGACACATTTAAGAGTAAAATTATTGCATCATACAGGCATTTGTGTATTCAGAGTTAGTAGTGTGGTAGACTATGTGATTATGTATATATACAATTTATTTTACTTTTTTCAGTGCTGAGGATACAACTCAGGGTCTCCTGTATGCTAGGTAGGTGGTGAGTCACATCTGATCCTTAACATGTACATATCTAACAGAAAACATCCAGAAGTTTCCCAAGAGCTCTTAACATTTTAAATTCCAACTTTCAGTTTATGAGATGTAGTGTTGCTTTATATCCTAAATTTTGAAATATGAAAATCAGTTTCTTAATTGTGTAATAATATATCATATCTCTCTTCCTACGTAGCAAACCACGACGACATTTGCTGATTTTAAACACAGCCCATCACTTGTCTTGTGCTGAATGCCATTGGTTCAGGCTGAGCAAATCTCGGGGCCTCTGCTGGGCTCTCAAATGCTGCTGCACACAGCTGCAGGCGTGGGCTGGTTGGGCTGCGATGCCCACAGCTGGGACTGTGTATCTCACTTCCATATGCTCCAGCGATGTCCAAGAGAGCACACTGGGTGTCACACATGGCGGTTTTATAGCATTTTGAGATAGTGAAAGCAGAAGAACTCTTTGGAGGCCTCGACTGGACAAGTACACCATCCTTTCCAATGCATTTATTGGTCAATCCAGTAATAAAACCAGTCCAGATTCAAGTCTGGGGAAATGGGCTTTTTCTTTTTTTTTAATAGAGAACTTTAAAATTCCTTTGTAAAGAGACACGGATACACAAAAGAAAGACATTTCTTTTTAAATCATTAAATCTCTTTAAAGTGTTTTAAAGTGCACCCATTGTAATACTGTAGATTTCAGCTTCTGCAATATTTAAATATACCGTTTAGCTTTATGAAAATATTGTCAGTAACTTTTCATGCTGTTTTCATCGTACTAACTTTTTATTTCTCCTGTGTGTGTGCTGTATGACTCTTTTGCAGGGATGAATAATTTTAAAACTATTGTCATATATAATATATAAAAACATTTGTGATAAGCAAGTTGTATTTATTTTATGGTTTCTTGATGACAGAGAGTGCCTGATTGCTTCTTGATGAAACAAAATGTGCTTTTGCCCCTGTAAAGTGTCCAGGGTAGATTCACCTTCAGTGTGAAATCATCTTGACCCAAAGAACCACTGAGATAAGCTGACATTATTTCCTCCTTACTCTTCCTACTCTGCTGTAAACTCTGAGGTTACCACACAAACTCCAGCAGATTAGCAAGGCCCTGGAATCTTCTCCTAGCTTTGAGCTCCAAAATTTATTCTTGTGTTTCTATGACTTTTTCAAAGCTTCTTTTCTAAAATTCCATAATTATTCCTACCTTAGTAGTTCTCTAACACCTTGTAAGTGTCCATGTGTGTGTATGCACCTGTACCTACTTGTACGTTTCTAGTTGTTCTGGAAGATTGTGGTTCAAATATTACTCAAACTGTTGCTTAATTGTCAAAATAATATTTGCATTAGCACTTATTCCAGAGTTTGATGTACATTCAGGAGTCCATTGAAACTTATTTTGTGACATAGCTAATAATAAATAGGACTGGGATTTGAATTGTAGTATATGGTGTTATAAACCATATATATAAAGAATTCTGGATTGTATTTAAGTATTCTGCTTTGTATTTCAGTGTTCTTATTTACTGAAATTGTCATATAAACAATGAAATCTATTCAACACAAACTTCATGCAAATATATAAATATAAATGTTTATTTTCTGTATCAGAGACTCAGATACTGGGAAAGAATAAATATTTCTAGAGTGAATTTATTTCCTCATAACTTTGTTTGAACTGATTTTGTAAAGTAATACATAATTTTTTCATTGGTGTTATACTTCTGTTGCATAAGTTTGTGTCTCTTGTCTATTTCACAAAGCATTTTGTGGTAAAACACTGTTTTTAAATAAAATCAAGGTTCCCAATCTCATTTACTTTTTAGTAAAATATGTATACTTATCATGGGTATTATCAATATTAACACCTTATTTCAAGATTTTTCTATGTTCTGAGTTTTTTACATTGATGTAATATGCTTATTTCATGAAGTACAAAGTATATTATCAATTTGATCTTTGCTTCATTAGTATATGTACATTCATATGATATAGTGGAAAACTTCATAAATAGCTGGTATATTATGAAAATTTCTAGCTGAGCATGGTGGCACAAGCCTGTTATCCCAGCACAGGGAGGGCGAAGCCAGAGGGATATCACAAGTTCACGGCCAGCCTGGGCTACATGGTGAGTTCGAGGCCAGCCTGCACTACATAGTGAGACTCTGTCTCAAAAACAAAAAAAAAGTATATTATTCAACAGCATTTTTCATAATTTAGGGTGACTCTCAGTTTAGTTGGTATAGAAGCATCACCAACTTTTAAATATTTATTCAATCATCTTCACACAGATGATGTTAATTTGCATTTGCACTGTCAGAAGTACTCTGTGGTTTGAGAAACTACAGAGACAGAGTTATTGAAAGTATGGATTTGGGGCAACAGATGTACAAACATGATGCCCAGAGAGAAGGGAATTAAGACAACACTGCAGTGAAAACTTGTTGTCTACACATTTTATTTTTCTTACCACATTGTAATGATTAGCTTGGTGGCACATTTTGTTTGAAAGTACTACTGCTGCCCACTAATATATCAAGACTTGGTTGCTTTTTCTGAAAAGGTGACCATCACTAGGTAGAATAAATGAGTGCCTTCATACTCCATAGATAAAATAAATGCAGTGTTTTAAATTTTTCATTAAAATTTCCATCACAAGGAAATTGAGATTATGAGGTCCTTGAGATCATCATTTATTTATTAGCAGGGTCTAGCAAATCATAGTTGGTACTGCTTCATGTTTACTAATATGAATCATAAATATTAGCATGCATTGGGTTTAAAACATTAATCATCATTGAAAACATTTTTGAAGTGTACTCTGCATGTGATTCTGTGTTAGATATTTACAATATATTCACATTGAACTTGCCTCACAAAATGATGGAAGTCTATATCATTTTTTTCACTCTGTCACCTAGAAATACTGGTCCGAGTCATGGAGAGAGGAACTAGAATTTTGTTCTAAGTTTCAGAACCAAATGTGCTTCCTTTCTATTGCTCCTAACTCATGGGTTGTGTTTTCTGTCTTCATAAAAGATTATAGGTGAAGGAATCCACCTGCTGCCAGTCCAATGGAGACCACTCTACACTCACCCCTGTACAGCTGACTGCTATCACGACTACCAACCACTCCTCCCTGAACATTCCCAAGCCTCATCCTTGGGCAACCACTAGCCTCTCTCAAGCCTTGTTCTTGGTAGACAGCCATAAACCCTCTCTTACTCAACACCTCCCCTCATGACCCTACAAAAGACCGCATAGCCTGTAGGAGAGTCAGGATCTCTTCTCAAACCCATGGTAGTCCCTCTCTGGTTTGCTCTGAGATATACCTGTCCTGTTGAGCTCTGCTGATCTCCTAGATTTGTTTTCTTATTCCTAACAATAGGAAGTGATGTGACTAATTATATCCTATTTTCAGGAAATATTGATAGACTACTATACAATTAATGATATCAGAACAAAGACTATCCCAGAAGTATAAGAAATTCAGCTATTTTTTTAGTTCTAAGACAAAATGTACTGCTTACATTCTTATTTAAAACACATAGTTGCTGTAACTTATTTTTAACTGTGATTTATAATCCTGATGTGAATTTTTCATATGCCTAAGTGACCCAAAATAAGAAGAAAAAGCTACTTATTTGTGGCTAATGTGGTAACTAAAATCAGCACTTGGCTCTTAATGTTGATACTGGTTTTTCAGTATTTTATTCACAGAAATTAACGAGTTTTAAAATTTTTCTGGATCATCTTCGAAATTAAAGCTACATCAATCATGTTATCAATAATATTGTTAAGTAAATTATAAGTAAATTATAAATCTTCCCAGTCTGAAGTCTGTATAACGTAGTACAAGGCCATTACCGATGCTCCATTAAGAGAATTCTTTCCTGGAGATAATTTGCTATTCCCACCAGGGGTGCCCTGGTTCTTTCCTGCCCCTCTCTCTCAATACCTCTCAAGCACTGTGAAGCCTCTGCAAATTGTAAAGTATGTGTACCTGAAGTGCCAGTTCTGATAAGAGGACTGTGGAATCAAGCATAATAACAATGTGCCTAAACATAGGGCAATTAGACTTGGTTGGGCTTGAATGAGCACACCATGCATTTCAAAGTCAAGTCATAATCAGAGCCCGCACTTTTCATCAACACATGCAGAGCACACCTGTGGTTTGTTAGTAATTTCCTTAGCCAAGAAAATTGAACAACAACAAAAAAACTATATATATATATATGCTATTTTTTAAAATACATCATCTACATTCTGTAATCAGTGAAGTATATTTTTGAAATACTAAGGAGCATTTAAAGATTAATTTTTCATTTTCAATGTATTTAGTTATAACAAAATGTACATTGAGAAATATAATTAGTAGGGACAGTTTTGGAAACTTTGAACTTTATTATTAGTCTCAGAAAAATAACGAAATTATTTTATTAGTGGATATGTTCCACTGAGTGTCATTTGTGATATACAATTCACAAATATCAACCTTTAGGCACTTTACAAAGACTGATATTTTGTATATATTATTAAATAACATTTTTAGACTTTTGAATAATTTAAAACCAGAGAAGTAGTCAGAAATTATAGTAATATTTTAAATGCTTGTAATCACTTGGTATAATAATACTTCATAAAATTGTATAGCTATATTATGTGGATATTTAAAATTCATGTATTTTTCTTTGCTCTTACATTAAAAGAACTTGACATGGTTTTCCTAGGTTACGGAAAACCTTTCTGTACTTATTCAAGTCACAGAACACCTATGTTTAATTGTTCTGTGCAAAACTATATAAAATGTTAGTAGATTCAAAACAAGAAAGTATACATGTAATAATAATCTTTTAATCTTTTCAGTATTATGTAGAACAAATACCAAATACACAGTGAGAGTGGGAAGGATAAATAAACTTCATGTTTTTCAAAGGGCTTCCATAGATCTGCTTCCATGCAGGAAAGAGAAACAAACATCAAATGTTATTTCATATCTTAAACAGTTGTGAAGCTGAAAAAATATGAGAAATGTTCTCAGTCTTTAGTAATAACAAGTGCAGGACTGTGACCCTTTGGAGCTGGAAAGCAAATGAATATAATCACTTTCTTTTCTTAAGGGAATTTTGGGATAAGTTTTTAGAGAGACAGAAAATACTAAAAGAATCTAGAATTTAGAAGGTGAGCATTACAATTTGATGAGACTGAGAAGGTTGAAAATTCAGTGACAGAGTCTGAGAAAGAAAGGGACAATGTACACACATGCACACACACACACACACTCCTTGACAATCCGCATCAGGATTTCTGTTGAGTACTAGGGTGTACATGAGTTGAATGAAACCCCAAAAGAAGAAGGGAAAAAGACATACAGATTCAAGTAGAAAATTATTGAGTGTGCTTACAATCATAGGGGTGTTTGAGCTCTGAGTAGACAAGGAGAAGCAACCACAAGGATCATTCTCCAGATCTCAGTAGAGAATGGTGCTCTGCAGGGCAGAGGGGAGGTGGCCCAAGGTGAATGAAAGTGAATCGCCCACCAACAAAGCACAACGATGTCTAAATACAGGCTTCACAGTGTGTAAGCCAAACTGAATTTAACTTCAGGACAGAACAAACATATGCCTACTTTAAAGGAAAACAATGAATTTAAGGCAATCCAGAGAGTAACAATAAAATTACCAGCCATGTTACGAAACTAGAAATAGTGCAGTAACTAACAGAAAAAGCAGTGCACACAGATCTAAAGTTCAGGGGAGGATGGAACTAGGGGTAAAAAAATCAAACACGTGGCTGTAGCACTTGGATCAAAGCTCAGATATGTAGATAGAAGAAACTAGCATCACAGTTACACGTAATAAAAAAGACAGATTGCTTGTTACTAACTTTCTATTCTTAATGGACAGATAATAACTACACGTTACAGTCTAGAAATTCAATGCATGTATGCAGTGTGTGACAACCAAATCATTTTTAGCGGTGTTTCCCTCAATTTTACCATTTATACTTTATTTTCTATGTGTTGGCAGCCTATCAGCAAGTGTCTTACTGTTATTTATGGCATGTATAAGCTCTGTGAAACATCGGTCACTGTAATATACACACTAGAAGTTTTTCCTTCTAAATAATTTTAACATCCATTACCAACCTGTGTCTTTCCTCCTTTTTCTCTACCATTTCTGGCCTCTGGTAATCACTCTTTTCCTATGCTATTCTACAAGATCAACACTGGTACCCCCACTTATGCATTAGCATATGAAGTGTTTGTCTTTATGCGCCTGACTGATCTCACTTAAAAAAAAAAAAAACACTTCAGTGATATTCACTTTGTCACCAATCTTAGTATTCACTGAACTACATGTGTGTGGCATTCTTTATCCATTGTCCATAAAACCCAACATGGTTGAATCCACATCACGATTATTGTGAATGGTGCTGCAGTAAAGATGGGCACATAAGAATAGCTTTATTGTGTCATTTTTATTTCTCTTGGGCATGTACCCACCAGAGGGATTGTGATGGTTAGGGTGGATTCGAAAACCAGTTTGTCTTGGGATCCACTCCAGAGATTAGTGGGGCACACTTTTAGAAAAATCTGGGTGGGTCATGAAGGTGTAGACTTGGCATCTATGTCTGGTCCCTCACCCTTCTACTCTGGCAATAGTCTCATATGCTACTATGTTCCTTTACCATGAAATTTCTGTCTTGGAAACTTTGAATAATGTACTGAATCTCAAGAAAACCTGAGCTAAGTAAAACCTTTCTTTCATTAAGTTGGGATGTTGAGAATTGTGTCTCAGCGAGAGTAAAGCTGAGTCGTACAGAATAGAGGTACCAGAGAAGTGGTGTAATACTGCATCTGTCTCTAACAATATGGTTTAGAAGACTTTGGAGTTGCTTGCTAGAGGAGCTAGGAAAGGTTGCAAATGTTAGCTAGAGAGCTAGACAATGAAGTAAGCAGTCTGATATGTGATTGTAGCTGGTACTCAGAAGGCTAAAATGCTAACAGGAATGTGGAGAGTGAAATTCAGGCTCAGGAGTTTTCAACTGAGAACGAGTGCTCTATTGGCATTCAACCAGAAGCTATGTGTTATAATCTCACAGGAAATTTGTCTACATTTCATTTATGTACTAAGATTTTGTGGGAGATTGATTAAGGGCAGTGGTCTAATGACTCTAATGGGGGAAATTTCAAGACAATACAGCACCCAGGCTTTGGCAAAAGTACTTCTGGCTAATTTCACCATGTTTATAGCAAAAATTCAGGGCAAATGTAAACTAAAACGTTTCAAAAACGTTGAGATTTTATTTTGGAAGGAAGCATGTATAAAGTTGAGCCCACAGGATGTATGGTTGCTAAAGATTTTAGCTCCAGTAAGAAGAAGTCAAGTGCTTTGTAAAGAGACAAGAAGAAAGATAAGAAAACTCTGTCTCCTTACGTCCTATTATTTATGTTTCATTTTGCCCTTTATTTATACTTAAGCTTTCTCATCTCAAGAGGGAAAGGGATCAAGATATGGAGGGAGGAGAGAAAAACGGAATAAAAAAGGAATTAATATGTGTCATGTACATACACCACTTCCATACAAGGAATCTAAGTTCATGTACTGAAAACGTTCACTAATAAGAAAAGAAGAAAAGTGACTTGAGGGCATTTCAGGAATCAGCAGTAGTCCAAATATTGTAGGCTCAACAGTAATACAAAATAATACAAAAATATAAACTTTTCATTTGAAAGGAGAGTCTTATGGACTCCTTCTCAAGAAGGGTATCCTGGGAAATTGGTTTTCCAGGATGCATTGTATCATGCTGAAGTATCCAGATGCTCAAAATCCAATGTGGTACGATGTGGACAGGTTACTTCTTCTGCTGTCAGCAGACTTTGCGATTATCCACATGATGCCAGTTTTACTAACATGCAGACTACAAGAATTGAAGTTCAGGGAGGATTCCTGTGAGATTTCAAAGAAAAGAAGGCCTGGAAGACAAGTGAGAATTAAACTCAAAACGCAGAAGACACCACATGAAATGAGATATGCCGGGAATGTATACTGTCTGATATGCAAAACTGCATGCTATGGGTGGAACCAGACCAAGAGGAAG
Source organism: Dasyprocta punctata (assembly GCA_004363535.1). NCBI lineage: Eukaryota > Metazoa > Chordata > Mammalia > Rodentia > Dasyproctidae > Dasyprocta > Dasyprocta punctata. The sequence continues at coordinate 38,103 of RJWM01002337.1, read as the reverse complement.
AAAACGTGGGCTGTGACTGTCAAGGCCATGGGGATATAGTTGCCCAAGCCTTGTGAAGCATATTTTTTACTGACATGTGCACCAAATGTCAGATATAGAATTATAGGACTTAATGTTTGCCCTTTCGAATTTTGGTCTTGGTTTAGACAAGTTCTTTTTTATATCTTTATTTCTCCATTTTGAAATGGGAATGTTGTTTTTGCCATGGGTCTTGGGATTATCTAACTAGCTTTTGATTTTTACAGAAGTTAACATTTAAGAGGTTGCCTTAAGTCTTAGAAGCGAACTGGATGCACATTTTTGAAAAATACTGTAAATGTTGCAGTTTGGGGACATAGATTACTATGCTTCCTGTTGTATGCAACAAGGTTGTATTACATTACATGGAATTATGAGTTTGCTATGGTCTTTATTTGCAGATTAAATGGTGTATGGAGTTGTTCACAAGTAGCAAGTTGAAAAGGGGTGGGATGTGGTAGTAAAAGTAAAGTTTCAGATTGGTTGGTATTGGGATGAGCACTGGTAATAGGTGGAGCACACTTCTAGGTGTGTTTGTACAGGTCATGGAGGAGCGACCGCTGCTCCTCTGCTCTGTATCTGACCATCATGAAATAAGCAGCTTTGCTCCACCACATCCTCCTGCAATGACATTTTTACTGTGGGACCTGCTGACCCTGATCTGAATCTCCTTGAATTGTGAGATGACACAAACTTCTGCTTTATGTTGTTAATGTTGGCTATTTTGTCTCAGTGATGCAAAAGCTGACTAAAACAAGGGCAATATATTAATTTCATATTGTTTTTTGAGGAACTTCAATTATATTTTTCACTTAGTTTTTCTAGTTTACATTTCTATCACAAATAAGATCAACTTTTTAGAACTCATCAATGAACTGAATTCAAAGGCAAGCAACTTACTTGAAGCCTAAAGAAGCACCCCAGCATACAAAGAGATACAATATTTCAACATTTTCAGAAAAAGTCAAATATCCACTAATGCCATGTAACCCTATAAAATGAAGCAAGATATGATTAACATTTAATGGAAAAGCTAGCAAGGATTAGCAAGAGATTTTGACACCAAATGAGTTTGGAGACGTAATATTTCTACTTTCTTGTGGGATGTCCCATAGAACTCTTCAATTTACCAAAGGAGAATTCTAACAAAACTCCAGTGTTTCTGGCTATCACTGATTTCTTTTCTGTCTTACACAGGATAAACGTATTCCTTTGTACTGGCCAGAGCATCAAAAGCGAATGGTATAGGTGGTATTGAAATCTTCACATGTAAAAGGAGGGAATTAAAGTAGAGAAGTGGCAAAACTGTGTGCTCTCCCTAGCATCATCTCTCAAAGGGGGCATAAAACTTTACAAAAGACTTATCTCTGATATTGAAATTAATGCCTGCTTAAGACTCAGAATTAAATACAGCACTCGATAACATGCTCCAACTCTTTTAACAGACCACTAGTTTTTTTTGTGGGGTATAGGTGAGAAATGAGCAGGAAACAAATCCTTTCCAGGAGGACAAAGATCAGGTCAAGATACATGTAGGGAGAAGCACAAAGCATTTTAATAAAACAGTTAAAATCTCTACTTATACTGAAGGCAGTTATAAAAATATTAAACTATAATGCATACTGAATGGTGACATAAATGTGAACACCAACATTAATAGTCTAGAAGGAAAAGTGGGTTTATTGCTATCCATAATACATACCCACAGTATAGTATCCACTCCCTTAACATGAGAATTTTCAATCAAAAAGCTGAGACATATGAAGGGACAAAAGAAAACAACAACAACAACAACAAAAACAAACAGAAAAGACAAAGAGATCATCAAAACATAGAAGTATGAAATATCAGGCAGAAAATTTGACATGATAACAGTTAATATACCACTTAGTGTCAGATGGCATTCATAGGGTCAAGATGTGTTGATGGGATAAGACACTCCATGCAAATAGATTCCAAAAGCAAGAAGGACTAATCATACTTATGTAAAAACAGACTTTAAATCAAAAGCAGTAAAAAGAGGTAACTCATTATATAAAGATAAAGAGATCAGTTCAGTTAAGATAAATGATTGTAAAAATACCTGGAATCATTAACACCCTACTCCCAGGAATGGACAAATCATCCAAACAAAATCAACAAAACAAGAGCAGTATTAATTGCCTTCCTAATCAAATGAATCTAATAGACATAAGAAGAACATTCTATCCAACAACTGCAAATACATATTTTTTCATTTGCACATGGAAAATTTCCCACATCATTTGATACCTCACAAATTAACTCTTAAAAAGTTAAATAAAAAAAGTTAAATAAAAATAAAATCAGACCATGTATCTTTTTCTATCTCCAAAGCAATAAAACTAAAAAGAGATAAAAACTAAAATTTGGAAACTACAGGCATGCATAGAAATTAAACAAATTACTATGAAAACCGATGGACCAAGGATGCAATCAAGGAGAAAAAAAAATTGTTTTTAGTTTAAAATAAATTCTGTTTAACAAGTTATACCAAAACAAATTTCTATAATAATTTTTTCCTTTTTCCTCCCTTTGAAAATGTTTTTCTTTCAAATCCATTTTATTTCAAAGAGAAAAAAAAAGAAAAAAACCCCAAAATTTCAAAACACGTCATTCAGGGGGCAACAGAGGCACACACGTTGCACATTGTTGTCCCAAAATCATTCACCCAGAGCACAGGACATCTGCATTCAATTGTCCAAACAATACCAGCATAAATCTTTCTAAGAAGAAAATTTTAAAATAATGTTTAAAACACGTCAAGAAGGAGATACTTCACATAAAAACTATGTGACACAGTGAAATTGATATAGGGGAAAACATAACACCCAGCTTGCTAGATGTCAGATACACTACGTTTATGTCCCCTGAAATCAAAGAATGAACTCAAAAGGACAAAAGAAGTTAAGAGCAGGAAAGACTTTTTGTAGAACAGGAAAAGCTGCTGAGAGACAGAAGGGGTCCTGGAAGAGGCTTGCTACTGAGGCCTTTGTCAGGGGTACTTTATACAACAGTCATAACATGGATAAGGTGTGGGTCACACTGTTCCCAACCAATAGGGTTACAAGTATCGCTACTTAGCTGATACTGGTGCAGTAGGGAAGTGGATCACGCAGCAAGAGTACAGGGAAAGAACAAAGACATTACTGGGAAGGGATGGATCCAGATGCCCTGGTCACCTTCCTAGGTGACTGACGCCTATCTGTGGACTTTACTGAATCAGGTGATACCAGCTATAGTATAATTCCAAGTTACTCCTTATCCCACAGAGGAAGCATGCAGGACTGCCCATTTTATCTTTATCTGAAGGCCTGGTCTTCAGATGCACCTCCAGCCATAGTTCTGATGTCTATTTTTTCTGCCGACTTGCTTGACAGCCCAGTCTCTCTCTGACTGTATATTAATTTCTATCTAATCTAGCTGCCTAAAATAAAATCAGCACTATGAAGGAATTTTTTTCAATTAGTGCTCACATCAGAAAATAGAAAGACCTCAAGGAGCTGGAAAAATAAGAACAAAGCAAACCCACATTTAGTAGAAGGAAAGAGGTAATAGTTCTTGTCCAGCAGTAAGTCAAGAGAAAGAATTGAAGGAATCCAAGGAAGGAAAGTTTCCTCATCACTGACTAAAAATGACATAGTCTATTTAAAAAATCTAAGACTATCTTAAAAAAAACTTTCAGAACTAAAAATTGAAATTCCACAAAGTCGTAGGGCACAAAAGTAATACATAAAAATCTGTAGTATTACTATATACCCACAGTAAATTACCTAAAAAATAATTCAAGAAAGCAGAGCTCAATTAAAATAGCTGAAAATATACGTAGGAACAAGTTTAGACAAATAAGAGAAAAGACTATAAAACATTGATGAAAGTACTTGAAGAACACACACAAAAATCCTGGCATCATATATTCATAACTTAGAAGAGTTAGTAGTTAAAATACCTGTAACATTCAAAGAAATCTACAGACTTAATGTAACTCCTTTCAAAATCCCCAGGACCTACTTTGCAAAACCAGAAAAATAATCTTAAAATTTCTCAGTACCCAAAGCAGCCTTGAACTCCAAGAACAAATAGGGACATATTATGCAATCTCACTTTAAAATATACTACATACCCATAGTAATAAAAAAAATGATATTGGCGTAAAAACAGATTTATAGGCAAATAGAATAGAATAGAAAACACATAAGTAAACTGATACTTCAAAATCACTTTCAACATAGCACTGAAGCAATGTTTTCCATTAGTGGTCTTGGTGAATTAGATATTCATGTGCAGAAGAATGACAATAGATCCATATCTCTCGCCAGTTATGGAAATCAACTCAAAATGCCTTACAGGTTTAAATGTAAGTTGAGAAATTTTATGACTACTAGAAGTAAACAGGGAAAATGCTTCAGAAATTTGAATCATTTAAGAATTTTTGGGGGACAAAAACATAAAAGCACAGAAAATATAAAACAGAGAAATGGAATTATAGGGAACTAAGAAATTTCTGCTTGGTAAAGAAATCAACAAAGTCAAGTACCTATTTTGAGAATGTGAGAAAATATATACATAATAAACACCTGAAAAGATCTACTATTTAGAATTACAATGAACTCTAAAATCTCAATAACAAATTAAATAAATAACCAGACAAAAATTGAGCAATAGATCTACATAGACATTTCTTTTAAAAAAAGACATTCAAATAGCAAAGAAGCACAGGAAAAAAATGCTCATCCTACTGAATCATTAAGGAATTTTAAGTCAAAATAGCAAAGTGATAACAACCTACCACAGTAATAGTGGCATAGTCCCAAGGATTAACAATGACAGAGGCTGTAGGAAACATGTGCCAAAGCTCATCTTGAAATCATGTTTATAGGAATGTAAATTGTCATAAACATTAGAAAAACAGTATAGAGGTTCTACAAAAATTCATAATTAAGATTCTATATGATTCAACAATTCCCCCACAGGGTATGGGTGCAAAAGAAAAAGAAACTTTCTGTCAAAGAGGCACTTGCATTTCTCTGGTTGTAACACCATCTTCACGATAGCAAAATAAATAAATAAGTAAATAAATAAATAAAAGAAAAAGAATAGCATTGAACTAAGAGTTAATGACACAATGCCTGGATAAAGAAAATGTGATATGAAAATATGATAGAATACTATTCACTCATGAAAATAATAAAATTCTGTCTTTTTTTTTTAGCAGCGTGAATGGCATTGGAGATCACTATGTAAAGTAAAATGAGCCAGACACAGACACAAACTGCATGATCTCGTTCATGTACGGTATCTAAAATTTTGATTTCACTGAAGTTGAAATTATTTGGGGCTCAGAGAATTGAGGGGGCTACAAAAGGCTGACCAGTATGTGCTAAGTTACAAATAGGAGTAAGAATTTCTGCTGTGATATTGCACAGGAAGATGATTACAGGAAATATTCATGTACTATACATTTCAAAAAGCTAGAAGGAATAACTATCAATAATTTACCATACAGAACTAATAATAAGTGTTTGAGGACACGGATTTTACAAAATGGTGCAAGCATTGTAAAATACATACATGTAACAAAAAATAACATGACACCCTATAAATATGTATCAGTTTCATGTTCTTATATATGAGCTAATGACACATCAAATTTAAATTATAAAAAGGAAAATATCCATTGATTATTAGATAGATGGAATGTGAAAACATGATTGAGCTAAGACATATTATTTTGATGTTAACAGACAACTTACAAACTTATTCTATTTCTGGTTCTTTTGAATTATTTTCATGTATTTGAATAAATAGTGTAAAATTATTTTTATCCCCATATATGAGTAATATTTTCATTTTACTTCATATCTTCTATTTCTACAATAACTTTTGGGTAGTTTAGCTTATGTACTTTTTTCTTATTTGGGGGATAATTTATGTCTGCAAAGGGTTTTTCTGGAATTATCTTGCTGTCTGGTTTCCTCAGAAAGAGATCAGGAAAATTTAGGCTATCTGAGAATATTCTCTGTTGTTTTTATGGGGCTTTTCTGATTGTCTAATATAAGCTAACCCTTAACACTTTAAAGGCAATAAGCCATACATTTTATTAGTATAGGTTTTGCTTAATTCCTTCAACTTGATTGAGGACTTCTGTGCTTATACTGTGAATCCATGATGATATCAAAAATTATGTAAAAGTTGTAATACATAGTACATGTTAAAGGATAATATCCATGTTCTGTATATAAATAATTTAACTCTCTCTCTCTTAATTTCAGTTTACAAATGGGGGAGACAGGGCACAGTAAATCTGAATGATTTTTCCAGGATCGTAAGGTTGACAAGTGGTGAGCCAGAGGGTGAATAAACAATTCAGTCTCCTGGGCAATTATACCACTTCTCAAAGACTGTCTTTGAGTTCCTCTCCTGTTCCTTAGTCATTGTTTTGGATGTTCACCTCTTCATCATTTGGTTGGAATGGTAGGCAAGGTATAAAAAAGGGAAAGAAGCAAGATATTGCCAATGTTTTTTATTTTTTAAACTTGCGTTTATCACAATAGTGGAGATTAAACTGAAGTTAGAGAGATGCACGTATGTCCACACATGCACATGTGGATGTGCACATTCATTCTGGATTCTCTTTCCTTCTTTTACTTGAGCTGAAAAATTTATATTTAGCATTATTTTTTTCAAATAGAGATGTGTATCACAGTACATGACAGTAAAGCTACAATTATTGTTTTGTTGTACAACATAGAAAATAGAATATCATCAATATCTTTGAAGTCTTTTCATAATGCTCAAGGGCTCTATTTTCTTTTTTTTTCTTTTTTTATTTTAAAGATAGTAAAATCCAACAGAACATAACAGAGCATAACAGAACAAAGTCAGTCAAGACAAAGCAGCAGAACTGGTACAGAACTTCGAAGAAAGATAATGTGAAAACAATAGCCATTATACTGTATCTTGTCTTCAGAATAGTTGACCATTCCAACAGGTATAGTAGAATTGAAACCAAAAACAAAACAGAATAAAACCAGTAAACACAGAAAAAATAAAGCAAAATAATAATAATAATAATAATAATAATAATAATGATAACGATCAGAGTAAAGCAAAACAGAGAAGGGCTCTATTTTCTGACAAAGAGAACTAATGCAAAGTTCAATTAAAAGTGCTAACAATGATTAAAGTAGAAGGCACATTCTTATTTATCCCCTTCAAAATTTTGCCCATCCCTGTGAACACACTTATCCCTTCATTCCTGCCTGTCTGAAGCAGTGTCCGAGTCTTCGTTCCTGAGGGTCTTCTTATGGTGAATGCTGCTGTCAAATGCCATGCGCCAGAAAACCATGTCCATGAGAGTCATTGCTGTGGGTCCTCGTCCGCCTCACTCACCAGATCTGACACCATGTGACTTCTGGCTCTCCCTCAGAGTCGAAATAACTATGAAAGATAAATGCGTTGAATCAGTTCAGTACAAGACAGACAGGATATCACAAGTAAAGTCGCTCATGAAAAGGACTGCAGGATGCTTCCGAAAGTGGTAAGAACAGTGGGGTAAGTTGGTTGATGCCATGGGGAGGATTTTGAAGGGGATTAATAGCAATGTGTCTTTCATTAGAATTACCTTAAAATATAAATATCTATCATATTTTTATCATAATATCTGCAATTTGAGGCACAGCAGAGTATGCATATTTTAGTTATGTATGTGTATAGAAATCTTTTACAGAGAATTTGTGAAAATGGTGGTGGTTTAAACAATACATTCAATTGTATCATATTCACCATGTACAGATTTGAACTTGAAATACTCATATTTAATGTATTTTATAGTATATTTTTGAAAACTCTACTATTGTTAAAATTATAAAACCAAATAATTTTCTAGATTTGTTATGCCAGTGTTTCTACTGGTGGTGTATGAGGGTAAGTTTACCACATTTTCTTCACAACGTTTCCTATCCTTAGGTTTGGTAATTTAAAAATGAGTTGCATGATTTCAATTTTTATCGTTAGAATTACAAAAAAAAATTCGTGTGCTTATTAGTTTTTCTTCTCTATGAAATGTTTACTCATGACTTTTGTCCATGGTCCCTTCTGATTTCCATTCTTAATTAATTTACGGAACTTCTTTATGTAGTTTAGACACTTCTTTAAGGTTATATTAGTTGAAAATACTTTGTGTCACTCTATGATTATAATTTGAGGATATATTACAATTTAAAACAAGAATTTAGGAAAGATGACTCCAAGATGCAATCAAACCCTCCAATTGTTTGTAACATGACTTTGTGAATAATATCAATAATTAAGAAACATTGGAAAATATATTTAAACAAAATTAAGCATCCTACAAGGTTTGAGTATAGACATACCATATAGGAGAATGTCCCCTAGGCCTGCTCAGCAAACTCCTTGAGATCAGAGTTTCAATGTGCTCAACCTTATGAAGATTAAATTTGAAAGCATATACAGAATTGATAGTCGATGAAAAGCTGTTGCTTCTAGTTAGCTACATCAGCTGCAAAATGTTGCAAGTGTTCTTTTACTAATGTTTCCATTATGTGATTTGACAATTTACTGTGTTTCCCCAGTTAAGGAAAAAAGTTTCTAATTTATAAAATGTTTAGCAATTTAGAATGAAAGAAGCATAAAAATATGATTTAGTGTCAGTTATTACCCGTATTGTAACAACTTTTTGCTAACATTTCTGAAAACATAAATGTCAAATGCATGATTCATCTTAATGAAGATTTAACTTTCAGTAAGCGAGGTTGTAAAGGCTAAGTATCAATCTTCCTGGGAAAGCTGAGGCTTTAAGTTTTACTGTTCCTTAAACTCAAGACAATAGCCTTGTATGTGTAAGCCTTGGGAGACAATGTGAAAACCTTTAACAGACCCCAAAGAAAGTGATCAAACAATTGGAATCTAATTGAAACGGGGAACTTTCTTATCCATTTTGTTCAAGGACTTCCTTGCCATCATCCTGTTATAATAGCTAGTATAATGTTTTCACACATTCTCATTTAAAATTTACTACTAAAATAATGATCATTTCATAATAGATGTCTTGAAACATCAAAAGTATTTATAAATCAAAAAATAAAATATCTGTGAGTGTAAAATGACTACGAATCCAAGCACGATGAAGTTACAGAGCTTAATCAAGTTACAGTCATGAATCTTTAAGGATGTCAGAGTTATTTAACAGCATAAAGGTTATTCTTTCTAACCAATAGAGCACTACTAGAGAAGTCCAGAGACACCATGGTGCAAAATTCAGAGGAACTAGCTAAAGAACATCATCTACACATATCAATCAAGAGTACAGAAATATAAAAACAAGGCCATTCTAGTGTAGTGGATGTCTAAGTGTAGCATCTTGATGGATGTTTGGAAAAATTATTACACAGAGCCAAAGACTCTGTTAAATATTTTTGGCCTGTGCAAGAATACAGAAAAGACAGGAGAGAAATTATTTTTATACTGTGTCACAGACAGAGTGGACACATCATCAGTCTTGTTGAAAGAATAAAGATGTGCACTCAAGATGGGAAAGGTCAAAAAATAGGACCATAAACCAGGATATGCTTTAGCAATTTCCAGAAAAGATGAATTGGATGAACTGTATAAAGCGGAAATTAGAATTTTATCTTTGTATATCATATCCAGCAATATATTGTAACTTTGAATTATGTATATAATAACTAATTCAGACCAGTCATTTAAAATTATTTATGTGTATTTATGTATATGCACCTATGTATTTATATAGTATTTATATAATTATATATATGGAGATAATGTGTAACTAGACTCAGGTAAAAGAATTTGCAAAGATGGACGTTGTTACATTTTATAAAAATGAAACAACAGGACTTAACAGTTAAAAAAGCATGGATTTAGTTTCCTATAAATGTCAGTTACACCTTTTTAGTTGATGGTTTTCATTAAGAGTTCTACATCTTTTCTGACTTAGCATTTTCTTTTGATCAGTCCCTAAAAGAAGCTTTAAATAGCTCAATAAAACTGTGGATTGCTCTCTTTCTCCATTAAGTTGCATGCATGTAAGTATTAAATAGTAAAGCTTTCTATTGTTCATGCAACTCAGTTTAGAATTCTTGTATCTTTTTGAAGTTTTTATCCATGGCGAAATATTCTGAAATTTCTGCGCATACTCCTGGTAAAAGCTTTTTGGATAAAAGTTACTTTTATAGCAAAAATACTTCCAAATTATCTTACAGGTAATGTTTGCGTGATACTAATTTCCATCGTCTCAACTTTCACCGCTCCATGTCTGTACTTTTTGGTGAATTTTCCCGTGGATATGCAATGGTTATTGACTTGGCACTCAGTTGGGCTGTCGGAAGGACTGGTTGGAGGCAGGTCACAGGGGACATGTCCAGGAAGGGGGTATTCTTGTCCTCAGAACCGCATTTGCTCTCTGCTTCCTGTCTGCAGTGAAAGGAACATGTGTCCTCTAACAAACTCCTGCACTATGTCTTTTGTGCCTGTGTCAGCAACATCAGATTGAACATCCTGGGAACTGCCAAATAAACCTCTCTTTGTTAAGTTGTGTGTGTCAAGTGATGGTAAATCTCAGTCATCGACCTACTATACCTTAGTCCTGGTCTCTAACAGTGCAAGTTCCTGTCATGTGTAGGTGCCCTACCTCTCTCCAGGTGCAGGTTGTTTTTGGTGGATTCTTCCCTTCCTGACAGTTAACTTCATCACCTCCAGGGTCTGGAGTATCCTCAGGCTCTTAATAAATTGCTAACCTCCACCTTGAATAAATTCTTCTTTGACTATGCTCTGGGAGGCAGGAAAATTTTCTGTCTCTCCACAAGTTTATTAATATTTTTACTTCATAATTGAGAAGATTGTGGGAAGTGAATGATACTTTATTTCTTTTGATCCAAAGCAGGTGTCTTTTAAGTCTGCTACCTTGCTGTCAATCTTTTTCTTGATTATTGTGGAACACTGTTTGTGCATAATTATGAACCCAGTTGATGCCTGTGGTAAACACATTATGATAAACATAAACTTCCCTTGTGATTTAAAGTTCTGACAAATTTTATAAGACAGAAGGAAAAGGATCAGGGACAAAATTTACTTTTCAAAGGGCTACCCCAGTGACCTGCTTTCTCCAAATAAGCTCACCTCCTGAAGTGTCCACCACCTCCCAGCTGCCTATTAAGCAGAGCACCCATCATTGGTCTGGTCCACGGATGAAGTGAGATACTTCGTGACCCAGTCACCTCCAGTTCTAAACATGGCTTCATCAAGGACCAAGCCTTCAGCATGGAGACCTTGGGGGATGTTTCAGATCCAAGGTAAGCCCCAGGCTAATCTGAGCTGTATGTTGCAGACAGTCTTACAACGAGAGCAGATTTCTTCTGAGTTTTTCAATTACTGCTTCGTTCTCCCACGTTCTGTTACAGACAACTACTTCCTGTCTCCTTTCTCTCATAAAGGGAGTTGTCGTCTTTTGAAATTCAGTTCACCTAGTTGTACAATCTCAAACCTCTGAGTGACAAAGAGAAAGTTGCATTTCATAGATTGTCCAGCTCCTGTTCACTGTAAAAGGAAGTGATGCTCTCCTGTGACATTCCACAAACCAAGTGTCATAAAATCCCTTAACTTCTACTTCTAAGATTTATGTTTATTCTGTTTTTCTGATGTGGGAGTTCATTGCTATAGATTTCCCTCATAGGACTGCTTTCATTGCTTCCCATACATTCCCATATGTTGTATTGGCATTATTGTTTCATTGTCGATGCTGCTTAATCTCATCTTTAATTTTCTCTGTGACCCACTGGCTTTTCAGAAGCATGTTTTTTTTTTTAATTTCCACGTGCTTGTGTAGTTTTTGTGACTTCTTTGTCCCTGATTTCCAGTATCGTTGCACTATGGTCAGATAGTGTACATAGTATGATTTCAATTCCTCCATATTTACCTAAGCATGTTTTGTAGGCTAATATGTGGACTGCTTTGGAGAATGTCCCATGTACAGCTGAGAAGAATGTATATTCTGATGTTTTGGGGTGGAACACTCCGTGGACACCTACCAAGTCGATTTGTTCTCAGTTTTGGTTTAATTCTGATATTTATTTATTGATTTTTGCCTAGTTGACCTATCTATTTGTGAGAGTTGGGTATTAAGTTCCCCCATTACAATTATATTAAGGCTTATTTGAGTTTTTATGCCTGTTAATATTTGTTTTATGTAGTTGGGTGCAGTGGTGTTCAGTGCATATATATTTATGATTGTTATCTCTTCTTCGAGTTTTCCTTTAACAACCATGTAGTGACCTTCTTTGTCTCTTTTGACCAGTTTTGGCTTAAAATTTTCATTGTCTGCAAATAACATTGTTAACCCTGCTTTTTTTCTGGATTTCTCTGGGATGGAGTATCATTTTCTATCCTTTGACCTTTAGTCTGTGAAATTTTTTATAGGTTAAATGTGTTTCTTGAATGCAGCATATTGTTGAATCTTGTTTCTTGATACATTCTGCCAGTCTGTTTCTTCGAATTGATGAGTTGAGACCATTTACATTGATGGTTATGACAGACATGTATTGACTTGTCTTTTTCATGTTATTTTCCTGTTGGTGATTCCCTGTCTTTCTTTTGTGTTTAATTGTTTGCCCTGCCTGGTGGCTTCTTTCTATTGGTGTTTTTGTGCTGATCTTTTTATCTCTTTTAAATGTTTCCTTCGGGTGAGTCTGAAGAGCTAGTTTTGTGGTCATGAATTTCTTCTGTTGCTCTTTGTCATAGAAATATCTTATTTCTTCATTGATTTTGAAACATAGTTTTACAGGGTGCGCCAATCTGGTTTGAAGGTTGTTTTCTTTTAGGGCTTGAAAAACCTCACTCCAAGCTCTCCTCAGTTTGAAGGTTTCTGTTGAGAAGTCTGCTGTGACTCTGAGAGGTTGTCTTTTTTTCTGTTTCTTTTCATTAGCTGCTTTTAATATTTTATTCTTGTGCTGAATTTCTGAAATCCTGATTATTGTATGCCTTGATGTAGATTTATTTTGGTCATGGCTATTTGGAGTTCTGTAGGCTTCATTTATTTGTATGTCAAATTCTTTATACATGTTTGTGAAGTTTTCTGCCATTATTTCTGTGAAGAGGTTTTTAATGGCTTTTTGCTGCCTCCAGCTTTTTCACTGCCAATTCTTAGGCACGAATTCTCTAGGCCACCACCATTCAGGGGCACAGTGCTCTGGGGCTTCCTTCTCAAAGCAAAGGCTCTCACTTTTGCAGTCTTGAGGCCGCAAAGGGTAAAGTCATGTTCCTTCTTGTGAGGCCCTCAGTCCATCTTTTCTATTCTACTGTTCTTTCTCAGCAGTCATGATCTCCTCTGCTGTATCTTTGCAGACCACAGCTTACTGGAGCTTTCTTTCCAGTCAAACTCACAACATTTTAACTCATTTTGCTGGGCTCTTTGATTCTCAGCATAAATCTGCCTAAAAGCTCCCAACATTAGTCTTGCCACCACTTCAACATTTGTCTGCCTTGAAATTTCTTCTACAAGATTAGTTAGACCACTACTTTTAATCTCAGTCTCAAGCAAAGTCTCTGGGCATAAGAAAAATGCAGACAAACTTTCTGCCTAGCCATGACACACACTGTCTGGAGTCCAGCAGCCAATGTAGTCCTTTTCCCAGCAGAAACTTCCTAAACCTGGTCTTTACTGGTTTTTTGGTGTACGGAGTTCTAACCAGAATCTGCCATGCAGAACAACCTAAGATGTTCCAGGTTTACATTTTCAGCTGGAATCTCTGAACCTTTCCAATCTCTTTCCACAAGCCATTCCTAAAGGATCTTGAACCACATTGTCGGGTATAGTCATAGTAACAACCCCATTCCTCTGGTACCAAATTCTGGAATAGTTACTTTTCTTTCAATGCTGAGACAAAACACCCAACACCCAAATTTAAGGAAGGAAAGGTTTATTTAGCTCATGGTTTGTATTGGTTTCAGTCTATAATGCACTTTCTCCAAGATAGGATGGCGTGGCACCGGGGCAACAGTTCAAGATCATAGAAGACCGCAAAACCAACAAGAGCAAAGACGTCTAAGAGCATGTTTATCACACACCAGGTTTTCAATTCATACACAGGGTGATCAAAATATATGGTGAATGTTTAAATTTTGAAAAATTACAATAAAAAGCACAGAACATTTATCCTCCTTCAAGCTAATCCTCACATTAAGTACCTTGTCCCACCATTCTTGCCCCTTGCTGGTGCAGTCCCGGAAGTCCTCCTTTGTGAGTGTCATTAGGATAAGTGATCAAACATAGGATGAATGCTGCTGCTGGGGGCCATCAATGGGAAGTTGGACCGTAAGAACATTGTGGTGGTCCTCATCCACCTTATTTCCTTTCCTTGTCACTTTGTTACTTCTGGTTCCTCCCTACAGCCAAAATAACCTTGAAAAGTGAATGTTTTAAGTCAGTTCAGTATATTGAGGCAACCATGACTGTGCAACTAGAGAAGATTCTCAACTGCTTCAGAACCTGACACAAATGACAGAACAAGTGTATCTGAAGTGAAGAGCCGTATTCTGAGGGGGATTAATGGCAATTTCTTTAACTGTAATCATTTTTTGAGCATTCAGCATATTTTTGGATAATACTTCCTATGAATTTTATACTTGTTATCTTTATTCTGTTTTTTTTCTATTTCTGGATTCTTATTATAGTATTTATTTTACCCCTGGAATCTATTCTAGTTTCATTACTGATATGAAAAATCTTTCTTATAACTTGACTTTATTATTTTCCAATGTTTAATTATTCTTCCATATAAAATTTAGATCTGCTTAATTCAATAACAAAGAAACTCTCACTGGAATTTATATTAGATTTGCAACTACACATCTGTTAGGATGGCTGAAATTCAGAATACTGAGAATATTAAATGCCAGGCAGAATTCAGACATAGATTTTCATTTACAATTGGTGGGAATAAAAATTGTGCAGCTGTTTTTTTTTAAACAGTTGGACAATTTCTTTACAGATCACGTTTTTACCATGAGACTCCACAATGGCAGTCCTTGATAGCCTTATGATGTCATTGAATGGTTATTTTTATGCCAAAAGAATGTGGTGCTATTTTTAATAGATTCATTCAAAGTTGTCTAAATTTGCAGTCTACCACAATATATTTCACAAGGTGACTAGATAATTGAATAAACTCTGGTAAAACATAACATGGAGTATTATTTAATAATGAAAAAAATGAGTGATTATGGTATGGAGAAAGTTAGAAGAGACTTCACAGTTTATTACTAGGTATATGAAGCTGTCTCGCGAAGGCTGCACATGGGATTCAGATTACTAGGTGTTCCGGAAAGGGTAGCATGATGGAGGCAGTGCTTGGCAAGGGCTGTGGGAACAGGGGGAATAGAGAAGTAGTGATGAGCAAATTGAGCATTTAGAATAGCTAATTTCTAATTAATGGTACTTGTCGAATTTAAACATATGATATTAAACATTCCAGTTTCTTTCAGGTAAACCTTTGATCTTCCTTATTTCTTCCTGAGTACCTGCTCCTAAACCAGCCAGTGGTGTCTAAGTTTCTTCAAGAGCTGACCTATGGGCCTATGTGTCATGTAATACAAAAAAGGACAGAATAAGGGCATTCTTTTCTTCTCTTCTCTTCTGTATCTTTTATGTATCTCTTCTGCACTGCTTGAGATTGGCCAGTAAAATAATACTTATGAGTTTGAATTAGCCAGGGGTGATAGTATACACCTGTAATCCCAGTCCACTGGGCAACTAAGGCAAGAGGATGGGGAATTTGAGCCCAGTCTGAGTACTTCATGCAGAAAAGGGCAGAGGGAGTTGGGCATCCAGCTCAGCATGATGGCTCTGGCTTCGATCTACAGTGATAATCTGAATTAAAAGCAATATCATTTTGTGTGGTCGACAACTCCGTGTGAGCAGGTCAGTCACATTGCTCAGCTAGCTGGCAGGCTGATAAGGGGTGATGTGGCTATCACATATGAAAGTTATCATTTCATTGCTCAAATATGTTTTTCCTGCAGATAACTGCAGTCAGGTTTAAGTGTTTGTTTTCCCAGTAGATTTTAAGTCTCTCAAGCAGATGATCATTCACTGATTCACCCATTTAGTCATTCAGTTTATACTTAGCAATACTGCACATGCTGTCAAAAGTAGGTTCTTAGCAGAAATACAACAAATTAAAGGAAGTACATCGTGCTAATTGATGATAATTGTTTTCAATAATGCAGTCTTCATAGGCTTCATTTCAAGGGTCCTCTAAATAAGATGTGACAAATAGCCCTCATTTCTCTTTGAATATGTAAGATCCCTTGTTGTTGCCTTCTATTAACTGCCAGAACGGCTTCTGGAATTTATCCTAAAGCTTTTAAATAAGCTACCCCTTGAAGATGTCCTTTCTTTGCATTGTGTATCTTTGATCTTGGTATAAGTTTATGAGTCAATGCAATGTTTTGTAAATTTTCTTTCACAGTAATTATCATTACAGGAAAGTAAAATACGTTGTGAGTTTAGAGTTGAGAATTTCTGGTTTAAAAATAAGAATATTTTTAAAGACCAAGTATTCTCTTAACAACATGTTTGTATGTTTTATATATAGCTAATCCCAAAGTAGAAAATAGTACACAATACTAAAAAATGATTGAATAAAAATGATTCCCGCTGAAGGTATTTCACAGGAAAAATCAATTATCCATGGAAAACATTACTAAAAAATCTTTTATTAAGAAGGTATGTATGTACACATGCTACATTTGATACAATAATTTTGTTGGTAAATAGTAATAATTTTAACCACTAAGCCATTTTTAAAGCATTTTGGCTGGTATGGAAGAGGCATATTTTTATTAAGAATCATTCCTTTAATTTCCTATACGTGCAAGTAGAGATGGAATTCTACTAGGAAGAAATTCCACAGATGATTAAAAAGTCAGATTTAGTCAACTGGAATATGTGGAAATCTACGTTGTGTGCACCATGGTGAGAAGAAACACAGATCTGCTTGTTTATCAGAGATTAACGAATGCTACTTTTGATTTACACAATCAATAAGAAATTGTTTTGAACATTATAACTGTTCTATTATTTATAAAATTCTCTACTTATGCTTTCTTGTAAGATGGCTGCATTTTTTTTCAGTAACTTTATTTGATGTCTGAATTAAACATTGAAACATGCATATTCAGATTTCTATAATTTCAGATGCTGGTGGAACTCTACACATACATGCATATATTCAAATAATATTTAATCACATTGGTAAACAGAATCTACTAACATTTCAAGAACTGGCATTTTTAAAGTAAACTACTTTGCAAAGGAACAAACTACTAATAACAGCTTACATAATATAAAGATCAAAATACAAACACAAGAAGGTAAAATGTAAGAAAGATTATTTAGCTCCAAGCACATTGAAGAATAAAGCTCTGTGTGAAATAGGGAACTGGAAACTTTCACTTGAGTATTCATTCTTGATTTTTATTTTTGAAAAGTAAAATATCATATAAAACAATTAGGTTGGAAATAAACAGATTTAAGGAAAATAATTTATTGTCTTGCTAAGTGAAAGAGGCTGAATTTTATTCATGTGCCTCACTTGTTAATATATTTCTAAGGAATTTGAATATGAGATTTAATTCCCCTACTCTCTGCATAAATGCACAAAAAATGATTGCAGTAATTAGATACAGGGCTGTAGCAGATTCTTCAGCTTCTGGAAAGACAACAGTGGGTGTTGAGAGGAAGGTAATATTTTCTTCCTATATTAGTGACTGCTTTTTGAGTTCTGGCTTTTGAGTGAATAGCATTGAATCTCAGCTCAACTCTTGAATACCTATGTCACTTGGGGCAAAATACTTAATGGCATGATTCAGTTACTTCATGTGTCGTACAGTAAAGAGAATAATGCTGCTGTATAGTTTTACTACGTAGATAAAATGAATGTGTCTGTGCATGTGAATGTGCCTAACATGTAGTAAGCGGTATGTACGTCTTATAACTTTTTGTTTGTTTCAGAAAAGTCATACGCTGGCTTCCATAGTAAATACTGGAAATACATAATCCGTACTAGCGAGGCAGCACATTTCCCTCACAGAACGCTCCAGTGTCTCCCCATCCAAATGCTCTTCTGCAATATGTCTTTGCTCCTCCTTCAGTAACAGGCAGAGAGTATTTTTCTGCCCCTCACACTTGACCAAATAATGCAGCAACAGCGACTTTGGCCCAGGGGAAGCCACTTAATGGCCCGCCCATTCCCATTGCTGGCTTGACTGGGAACCAGTCCCAGAAAAACAATTTTCTGAGAAAAAACACGCTGTGAGAGCCCAAGCCGCGAGGATGCACACATGAAGGAAAAAATAAAATAAAATAAATAAAAATAAATAAATAAATAAATAAAATCCAGGGTGCAGAAAACGTGTATATGAAGGTAAGGAACCTATTTTAGAAATGGGTCCTCAGACACAGTTAATCTGCTGACAGTAAGTGAATCAGAAACCACACTGGCAGGAACTCCTCCTCCTCAGAGCCTGACCCCCGCACTTAGGGGAGGGGTTCAATTTAAGGCAATCTGCTATGCAGTAATAGAACAGAATACAGAACCAAACTTGGGACACTTCTGTATGAAAATTTCAGTACGAACTGCTGGCGATAGAAGGGACAGATCTCTGGAACTTGGAAATGAAAACATGAAAAACTTACAGGGACGAGTGACACCTGCGAGCACAGGGAGTTGATCAGAGCACGGAGAAGCTGTGTGCATGTCTGAGAATCAGTGCAGCGACACCGCCTAGGACAGGCGCTGGTTTGTGGCCACGGGAAAAAGACGTTCTCAGCATTTGGCCAGCGCAGTGAAGCGGTCCTCATGGACCGGGCCAGCCGCCTTCTGCCAGCTGCCTTCTCCAAGACATATTCCATAACGTAGGGTAAGAGATGCATCTGCGAGATGACACTGACTTTTTGAAGGGAATTTGCAGGAAATATCTAAGAGAATAAGTACTTACAAAATGTGAAAACGAAATTCTCTCTCATTCTTGCTCTCTTCAGGGTAAGATTTTTTTTTTTTTTTTGCAAAATAATAAATGATCTGAAGACAAAGATCAAACTAGTTTCTTAAAATTTCATCTCCAGTTAAAGATAAGTTGACATCCATGAAGTTCTTTATTGTGATCTCAAAGAGATAAGCTCAGGCCATGTAACCTAACACCCCTTCTATTAAACTAGAAGACTTTTAAAACTTCTAAAGGTGTTATCCCCCAAATGACTCAACGTTAGATGCAGAGAGGGTTATATTCATAGTAAAAAAATTTTCCTAAAATAGATTATACATTTATCCATAAGAAACACAAAATATTTGGAAAGGTATTTATAGCTAGGATTAAAGAATTTGGACATTGTAAAATGAAAATTAAAGTCATTGGCTCACAAATTTCTTCACACCAATATCAGTCATTTCTGAACGAAATGGGTAATTCAAGAAAGAGAGTAGCAGATTCATCAGACTGACTACTGGGGCAAGTCTGGCTTGCTCCTTGTTTTGAGATGGGCTAGAAACTAAGAATGGATTCTGTGATTGTGAAAAGTTTGAATCAAAGTGAAAAGAAAAATTTTATCTTATAATATATGAAAATATATGCAATTCAAGTTTTAATGTCATTAAAAGAAGTTTTATTGTATCACAGACACCCTTTGGGGTTTATATTTGTCTATAGCTGTTTAGTGCTACAATGGAATAATTGGATAATTTGGGGAGAGAACTATAGGCCTCTCAAAGATAAACTTCCTCTCTCTGCTCCCTATTATTTGATCGAGCTTCTTTACTGCAGTGGTCATCGGAATGCAAAAAGAAGCAAACAAGCAAATGAATAAGATTATACCATATACAGAATAGATGACCTAGCGGCTTCTGTTCCCTGCCTTTCTGGAAGCGTTTTCCATATAAGAAAAGCTACTGTTCTAAGACCAGCATGCTATGAAAATTCCCAAGTGAGTAAGCACTAAAGTTCTGTAAAAAGCCACTTGGGAAGTGAATGTTCCCACCAAGGTCACTCCGACCTAGGGAACATAATGTAGAGATTAATCAGATTTTTGGATCCACAAAATTCCAAACAGATTAAAAGTGTTTAGTGTACTAAGACTTTGTAGAGGACTATTGCAACTGACAGTGCAATTGCTTATTATTTGTGATTCTCAGATCTCATGAATTTTAGATCTAAAACTGAGTGTCAAAGCAATTCTGAAGCTCTGCAGTATACAAACTGGAATTGAAATCCATCTGACTTTTAAGTTTACGATGGTCTCACAGTGATCCCATACAATTAGGGTGCACACTAAAACCCCATGAGCATGGTTCATCCAGGGATTTTCTGTGATTCCTAGTTTGTCAGGTTAGCAGCATTTCACCTTATTTGTCCATAAATGCTTCTGTTTCATTAAAAAAAAAAATAATGCCTTTAATCCCAGCACTCGGGAGGCTGAGGTAGGTGGAGCGTTGTGAGTTCGAGGCTGCCTTGGGCTACAACGCGAGCGCAAGGCCGGCCTGAGCTACATAGTGCGACCCTGCCTCAAAAAACCGGAGCCGGGAGTTTGGCTCAGTGGCTTACGCACCTGTCAGGCAGGCGCGAGGTTGTGAGCTCGATCCCCAGTGCCACACACACACAAAATAATAATAATAATAATGCTACCGTTCTTCTTTCCATGATGTATTAAGTGTAGACAGAAATAAGTATAATCCTATACTTGTAGAGTACAAAATAAAACAGCAAAAGTTGCTATTATTGAAGTAATTACATAAATACATATGCACATAAATTTGAAAAGCAAAAGTTCCGTTATCTTTAAATCAGGGATACAACAAAATTTAGCACTTAAGATGTGCCAAAACTTGTTGAAAAGATGAATATAAAATAGTGACAAAAGGGATGTTATCAGTTATGTCCAAGAATTATTTTCTTATAGTAGAAGAATAGATACATGCCAGGAAGATAATAACACTGGTCAGGATGAATACACAGATTTGATTTAGTCTTGGTTACAGAAGTCATTCTTAAGGAAGCAAATGAGCTCCTGAATGAAGGACAGCTAAGAGCAAACCAAAGCAGGGCTATCCGAGAGTGTCTGCAATTGACTAACAGTGCTACAAAGGGGGTGGTACCAAGAAAACCAGCATAGACCAGTCACTCTAGAATGAGCTAAATATAAACATGGAGATACACATTCCCAGAAAGTGCACATTAAAAGTCTTGAGATTGAAAGGAAAAAGAAAACACATTTCAGGATAAAAAAAGAATTTTTAAGATCACATAACTCACCGAATATGCTAAAATCATTTATAGAGGAAAACTTCTTTCTTACTGATCGGAAATGTCATCATTATATAAAAGTATTCATGTGGACTTTGCTCTGCTTATAAATTTTCTTGACTTATTTATTCATATAATCTTGGGTTAATATGAGGGGCTTTTAAATATCATTGACCCACCTATAAGTAAAAAGTTATATGCACAACTCTTGCTACATAAGATATAAAAATGATTAGACATTGCAATCTCTGAGGTCATTTTAATAATATCTAGTGTTGAAAATTAGCACAACAAAATCATGTTGATTTTAGATGTGTTTTCATTTAAATGTACTATGAAATTTTCATAAGTAGGATTGATCTATTGATTTGTTTTATCAATGTTTAAAACTGTATCAGAAGAGGACATAAACCAGAAAGAGGTAAGCCCTTGTTTCTGATACATGAAACAGAGAAACAGGAACTTTTAAAAATGTATTATCATATACATGTGGGGAAGAGATACATTTCCTAAGAAATCTGGAAATCATTATAGGGAAGGAATATGGTTTCTGCCAAAAATATTTTCTAATTTGTAATATTTCCTTAACTCTAAAATTGTCTGATGATTCTTTCAAAAGAATAGTCTTGAAATCAAAATTTAGGGTCGAGCATTGCCAAATCCTACAGTGTGTCTCATATATTTTACACTGACTGTCAACTCATACCTTACAGATGAATCGTACTGGAATTGCATGGATTTTCATTATGTGGAAACAGATGATTTGCCAAAATATATGGTTAGTCCCAGAACATACAGTTGATCTTTCTTGAGTTAGCCATCATCTCAAGAGTACTGATCAAAAAGATCTTTCAGTTTATGAATCTATTCATTGTTTCGGTTTTCTATGATTCTCTCTCTTTCTCTCCCCGCTCCCCCCTTTGTGTGTGTGTGTGTGTGTGTGTGTGTGTGTGTTTTCTTTATCACATTACCTATTTGGCATTCATTTTATGTTTTAAAAATACCCTAAAAATGTGATTGTGAAATCGTTGTATTTTTCTTGATGGTTTCTTGTACCAGGTATTTTAAATATTTCAAATAAGATTTTCTCTCCTGAAAAGAGAAAAAGAGAATCCAGGGATAATGAGAAGGAATTAGCAACTATGGACATTGACATTCTAAATAACTTTAGTCAGTTCATTATGTTTTCTGATGGTACTGTACAATGGCTGCAAATGCATTTAGCATTTAGTGAAGGTTAAAAGTTTGCACACTCCTAAAAAATGCATTTTATTGTAACACTTGATCCTTCTTCCTGCTTAGGATTCATTTTTCTCAGCTATGGGTGGGGGAAATTCCTAGCTATTTGGGAATCGTGAGCCTGACCATCATATCAATCCAAGATTTTTAAAAGCTGCTGGGTAAATGATTCCTTGATGATAGGAGACTTCTTTAAAACACCATCACAAACAAAGCATTTTGTAATCATGTTTCTAATAATTGCTATTGTTCTTGAGTGTTTGCCATTTGACAAGTATTTCTTTCAAAATCATTTATAAGAAACATGTAAAAAGCACAATGTATGTTTTGTGTTTCCATATTAATTTTCCTTGGGAAATCTTTAGTTATTTTCTGATTTCTAATTTTTATAGTTTTATTTATTATAAATAAAATTATGTTTATTTATGTTTTGTGAATAATCTTATTAGCTACATTAGAATAATAGTCAAATTTACTAAAATATTTTTCTTGCTTTGGAGAACTGATATAAAGATGCAGAGATTTTCCTGTGTCCCCTATTCCTACCCATGTACACTTCCTGTTAAAACATCTAGAGTGGAACACTTGTTATGATTTGTCAGTTTTCATGGACATGATATCATCATCCCTAATTCATAGCTTATATTGGGTTTCTTGTCTGGTATTATAAATAGTTTTGACGAACATATAACCATGGTGTGTGACCACCAGGAGACTATCACTCACATTTACTGGCCTAAAGATCCTCTGATTTCTGATGTTTTCTCACCCTTTTCTGCCAGTCTTTTCTTTTCTTTTCTTTTTTTGGTTCTGCCAGTCTTTTTACCATCTCTGCCCCTTTGCTTTGTCAGCTGTCATATAGTTGGAAGCAGGCAGTAAATAGCTTTTCAAAGTTGATTCTTTCGCTCAGTAATATCCATTAAAGTTTCTACCATGTTTCTACCAAGTGTCTTGTCATGGTTTTATGGGTCACTTATTTCTAGTTCTAAATGGTGTCTTGATGGAGATATGTTCATTCATACATTCTTTACTGAAGGATACATCGTTATTCCTTCAGGAAATAAATGAAGGATAATTTGCTATTCCAAGTTTTAGAATAAAGCTACTATAAATATCAAGGTTTTTTTGGACGTAAGTCTTCAATTACTCTGAATTAACAGCAAGGAGTGTAATTCCTAGATCACATGACAAGAGTATATTTAATTTTGTAAGAAACTGCCAGTCATTAGAAGTGGTTGGATTATTTGATTCACACCAGCGATAAGAGGCCCTGTTGTTCTAGATTCTCTGAAGCATTCACTGTGGTCAGTATTCTGACTTTGGACAACGTCATAGGTGTAGAAAATCATGCATTACAATTTTAATATGCATTTTCCTAATGAGATTGCCCATGGGAGCATCTTTCTGTATGCTTATTTTCTATTTATTCTTAACTGAGGTGTCTACTAAGGACTTTGGACCATTTTTTAAATCAGGCATTTAGTGTTTTTTAAGTTATCTTAGAATGTTATTTATTAACATACCTTTGTCAGATAAGTCTCCTCTAAACATTTTTCCAAGTCTATTTCTCGTCTTCTTATTCATTTCACAATGGCTTTCACAGAGCAGACACTTGTAATTTTAATGAATTTCAATTAATTTTTTTTTTTTTGGCTTCCATGGATCATGTCTTGTCTCTCTAAAATGTCACTATATCCAACATCATCTAGTTTTCCTATGATATTTTCTGGTCTTACCTCAAATATGTAGAGCTGATAGTATCTAATATTTCCACTCAGTCATTTCCTGGATTTTGACAAACGGATTCTAAAGTTTATACAAGAATCGGTGTGGTGGGGTGACAATAGATCTCCTTTCTTTAGAAAAATCAATAGTAAAAATATAAGATGAATGGAGAATCTAGGGAATTTGGTTGTGTATTTGTTAAATGTTGGAAACAACTGATTAGTACAATCTTCAAAGAAGATATGTTACTATCAGAAAAAATCAGTCGAGATTGAATGAAGGCCCTGAGAGAAGATACAGGTCCAGAGGTCATAGACTGCTGACAAATGACCATGAAATGAGGTGCACAAGTGGATCATATCTGAGACTGGATAGTGGAGGAGGTAAAGACAAGGACACTCAAGAAATGATTCTCTCTCTCTCTCTCTCTCTCTCTCTCTCTAAATACTTCCTAACCATTGCAGAATAGATCATATATTGAAGGCAATAAGTAATGAAGAGTTAGGAATCAATATTCCATAGGTCTCTTGTGTTTCTGAGGAGAGGTCTAATTGACTTTTTTTAGACCATATTCCCAAGGATGTTTTATATAGCAAACATTCTTGGAAAAAATAAGATTGTTTCATGCCAGAACAAAGAAGAGATTGAAGTACTGTACAACATAATTAATATATTATCTTCCTCCAAAGTAAAGATCAGGTGGATTAACCATTCATTCTAAAAGATTCCTTCCCTATGTTAGATTTTACCTTTTGTACAATAACCCATCTCATGTGTAAGCATTGACTAACCTTCTCACTGCTACTGTTAAAAGCTTGAATTTTGAGGAACTAGCACCAGTTCTCATATTTTCTTACTACTATTGTCAAGACTAACGTGCTGTTATTCATCTCTAAATTAGGAGTTCTGTTATCAAGTTCTATGAAACTCTGATAGATTAACCTGTTAATTAAATTATGAAATTCTCTGAAACTTCACAATTGTTAACCCTCTGAAACTCTTAGTCATGGCAAGAAGAATTGTTGAAATTACCTTTTACAAACCATCACAGTTAAAATTAATTTACCCAATGGATATGAATGGAGGTCAGGTTCATGGATGGAATTTGTGCTATAAATAAGTGTTTTGTGTTACATGTAGATGTCACCAAAAGCCTCATGCTCATAGGTGGGGTTGTTGTGAGGTGGCTAGAACACAGTTGTGTGATACTGGATTATGAGTGCGATAATTAGATTAGTCAACTAATTGGTTTAGCCTAGTTCTGGATTTGGGTAATGGGAAGACCCACTCTGAGTGTGGGTGACACCAACCAGTATGCTTATAGCCTAAATGGAAGTAAAGGGAAAGGAATGCTTCTCACTTCCTGCCTCCTGTCTGACATACCATAGACTGTTTTTCCTCTGTGATGCCCCTCTACCGTGTATTGGAGCCAGTAGACTGTGGGCTGATTCCTCTACAAACTTTAAGGTAAAAAAACGTTACCTCCTTTAACTTGTGGGTGTTGGGTATTTTGTCCCAGCAAAGAAAAAGTAACTAAGACAATAGGGTATTGTTATATTCTCAAAGGACAATTGCAGAAAGTATTCATTATTGCAAACTAATTGGCAAACCAAAAGCAAAATCAAATTTAAACATAACTTAAAGATATGAGAAGAAAAAATCAATTCCTTCACATTTCTGTAAAAATAATGGATTGTATACAGCAACAACACTTCAAAATAATGAAAGTTATAAACACGAAGGAAAGATTTAAACTGTTGCAGATAGAGGAAGTCTGAAGAACGATACAACAAAATTCAATATAAGATGCGAGATTGAATAATTTTCTCACTATAACTTAATAAAATAAAATATTATGGGAGATGGCAGTTAAATAAAACATCAATATATTTCACTTATTTAATAGGTTTTCTAGCAAACTAAGGACAAAGTGAAATAGATGGTGCACTATTTATTCACCTTTTATTCATGGACCATATGTTCCATGACCCCCATGGAAGCTCAAATATCTTGAAACACATGTACATACATATGTAAGTGTGCACCATAGTTTTTTTTCCTGTTTAAATTAAGCACTCACCATGCACACATAACCTTTTCATTTTCAGATGCAAGAGCAAAACTACAGGGTGGAGCACATAGGCGATGTGAGGTTTTACCACACTATTCAGAATGTTTAATTTAGAATTTATGAATTCTTTATTTCTAGAATTTTCCATGTAATTCTCTTCTTCCTCTTCCCCTCCCTCCCTCCCTGCCTCTCTCTCTCCCTCTCTCTCTCTCTCTAAATCTTGGCTGAAAAGGATCAAAGCACTGATGGCAGCAGCTCAGTTATTTTGAAGAGAGGCCTTGGAGTGCAAAAGTGAAAATTCTTCACAATAAATAGGACAAAATCATACACTGAGTTTACAGGGAGCCAGAACAAGAATTCATCTTCTATTAAAATGTGAAAAAAAGGGAAAAGTTGTGTTAGTTACTAGTGGGTGACTTAAAATGTGGAAAGTAATACCCAAAAGGGAAGAGTACTGTCTTCACATAACAGAACTAACGTCCTGAGTTGGATGGTTTTAGTGTGACAGGGTAGGGGAAAGTTCTTCGTTTTGAAATTTCATACAGAGGATTGCGGGGGCAATAACTTATTCTCAAGTAACTCATGGAAATTGTTTTTGTAACATTATTGTGATTTTTAATTTTTTATTAATTAATTTTCTTGGTACATTTTGGATGTATATATAGCAATCACATTCATCATAGAGAATTTGTACCTGTGCAAGATAACTCTTCTTTTTCCCCATTCTATCTTCAAGCCCTCTTCCCCTCGCTTCTTGAAAAAGCTTTGTTTCTATTTTTCCATTCATTTCTCAATTTTTTTCTTTTTCCTTCCCTCTTTTCCCCTTTCCCCTTCCCTAGTACCCTTCCAACTTGAGGATTATCTTCCCATTTGATAATATCTAGTGTACACTTCTGTCCTTATCTACACTTTCGGTTTCTCACATCAGAGAAACAATAAGATATTTACAAGAGAGTTCAATTTGTTTCACTTAAGAGTATGGTCTCAAGGTGCACCCATTTACCTAGAAATGTCTTGAGTGTGTCCTTCTTTATGACTGAGTAGTACACCACTGCATGAAAAGAAGTATATCTTTTTTATCCATTCATTGGTTAATGGGCATTTGAACTGTTTCCAACATTTAGCTATTACAAACTGTGCTGTTATAAATATAGGTATGCATATTTCACTGTGGAATCATGTTTTTAATTCTTTTGGGAAGATACCAAAAAGGGAAATTGCAGGATCAAATGGAAACTAGAGTTTCAGTTTTTTGAGGAATCTCCACAGTGATTTTCACAGTGGTTACATCAGTCTACACTCCATTCATGCAAGAGGGTCCTTTGTCTCCATAGCCCCTCTAGTATTAGTTATTGGTTGATTTTTTGGTAATTGTCATTCTTTCTGGAGTGATATGGAATCTCAATGTTCTTTTAGTTGACATTTCTCAAGTGACTAATGATACTGAACATTTTTTCATATATTTATATTTGCCATTCCTACTTGTTCATCTGAGAAGTGTATATTCATTTCAGATGCCCATTTTGGATTGGATTTTTAAATTTGGGGAATATCTTTTGTTGGGTTCTTTACATATTCTAGATATTAGTCCTTTGAGGAACAACTGGCAAATATTTTTCCACTGTGTGAATTTCACCCTGTTGATGATTGCTTTTGCTGTGCAAAACTTTTTAACAAGATGAGATCTCAGGTGTTGATTCTTTGTAATATTTCCCCTGAAAATGGAGTTTTATTCATCAAGTCTTTGCCTACACCTGTGTCTTCCAGAGTTTTACCTATTCTCTCCTCCAGAAGATTTACCGTTTCTGTTTTACTATTTAGATCTTTGATCCATTTTGATTTTTAGTTTAGTGCACTGTGAGAATCATGGGTCTAGCTTTGTTTTCAGCTTATGGAAAGGCAGTTTTTCCAGCACCATTTGCTAAAGAGGTTATCTTTCGTCCAGTGAAGGAGTTTTGTGCCTTCCTGAAAGATAAGAAGGTCAAATGTGTTTGGAGTTGTTTTTACATCTTCTCATCTGTTCAGATCATTGGGTCTGTTTTATTGCCAGTATCGTGCTGCTTTTAGTTATTTGTAGTACAATTTCAAGTCAGGAATTGTGATGTCTCTTGACTTGTCTTTGGTGCCCAGAATTATTCTTGATATTCTAGCTTGCTTTTGATTCCAAATGAATTTTAAGAATATTTTCTCTATTCTGTGAGGTATGCTGATGGTATTTTGAATGAGATTACATTAAATCTATATAAAATTTTGATAGTATGGCTATTTTCACTACGTTTATTTTTCCTACACAAGAGCAAGGGATATATCTCCATTTTCTGATATCCTCTTTGATCTCTTCTTTCGTGGTATTGTAGTTTTCAATGTAGAAACCTTTTACTGCCTTTGTTAGATCAATTTCTATGTATTTCATTTTTTTGATGCTACAGTGAAAGGTGTGGTTTCCCTAATTTTTCTCTCAGTGAGTTTGTCTTCATGAATGTTATTGATGTTTGATTGTTGACACTGTATCCAGCCACATGACTGAATTTGCTTAGTACAGCTAGACATTTGTTGGTGGAGTTTTTTGAGGTCTTCTTTGTAGAATAAAATGTCATCTGCAAATAATGGTAATTTAACTGCTTCCTTTCCTATCTCTATTATTCTCACTTATTTCTCTTGTGTAGTTGCTCTGTCTAATATTTCCAAAACTATAGTGAATAATAGGGCGTTAGTGGATATTTTTGTCTTGTTCCTGATTTTAAAGTGAAAGCTTTCACTTTTTGACCATTTAGTATAATGTTTGTTGTTGGTTTGTTGTAGATGACTTCTATCAGATTGAAGTGAAGACTGTCTAGTCCAATTTTCTGTATAGTTTTTATCACAAATGGGTGTTGAAATTTGGCAAATGCTTTTTTTGCATCTATTGAGATGATCATGTGAATTTTGTCTTTGGCTCTGCTGATATGGTGTATTACATATATTGATTTGTATACATTGAACCATCTCTGCATCTCTGGGATGAATCCTGCTTGGTCATGCCATGTAATCTTGATGATTTGATTCATTCTGTTTACCTGTATCTTACTGAGAGTTTTTGGAGATTGGTCTGCAGTTCTCTTTTTTGATTGACTCCTTCTCTGGTTTTGGTATAAGGTTAATGCTTGCTTCCAGGAATAACTGTGGGAATATTGCTCCCCTTCCAATTTCATTAAAGAGTTTTAGAAGTAACAACAATAAATCTCTAATAGATTTCTTGTAGAATTCAATAGAGAATCCATCAGGACCTGGGTTTCTCTTTGTTGGTAAGTTTTAATCACATCTTTAATTTTATGGCTAATACTGGCTTATTTAGAATTTTTATTATTTTTCTTCTTTCTTCAGGTTTCATAATTCATATTTTTCTTTCTTTTTTGAATAAAGTTTCTTAAAGTAGGTATTGCAGATCTTCTGGATTTCTGCAGGATCTGTTGTGATTTCATCCTTTTCATTTGTAATTGCATGGATTTGGGTGTTTTTTTTGGTAAGGTTGGCTAAGGATTTATCTTTTATTTTTTAAAAGATCTGCACTGTACACCCTTAAAAATTTACAAAACTATCAGAAGGTATAAAAAATATAAGTATTGCTACTTGCCCAAATTGATATTTATAGAAAAATATGTCAAAGAACAACAGTGTTTCCAAATATCAATGAGTAAAAAAACAGAATTCACAAGATAATTTGAGAACTATTTCTAATTTAATGTAACATAAAATGTTGCAATTAGTTAAAAATCCTTAGAAATATTTTTAATAAATATTAGTAATATAAATGAAGTAGAGCTTAAAATCAGGGACTTAAGAGCCCAATGCAATGAACTAGAAAAACTATAACATAGTTCACATCAATAAAGTAAGATGAAAAAATAACAAATCTCCATTAACCAAACAATTAAAAGATATAAATGATAAATTTTCAAAAGCCAAATCTGGTTCCTTTAAAAGATACAAATTTAACATAATAAACTAATAAACTAAGAAGGAAAAAAGAGAAAAATGACAATATAAAGTATAAAAGTGCATTGTAACAGACATTACACAAATAAACAATACCATAAATAATGTGTATCAATTTGATAATATCAACTAGTGAGAAGTCTTTAAGATATGCAACTTCCACCCTATGTAATATCATAATCTGAAGAGCTCTATATCCATTGAAAATTTTTATTATTTATTTATTTATTTATTTTTGCAGCACCAGGGATTGAACTCACAACCTCGCACCTGTCAGACAGGCACTTAAGTCACTGAGCCAAACTCCTGGCCCTAGGTTTTTGAGGCAGGGTTGCACTATGTAGCTCAGGCCAGCCTTGCACTCGTGTTGTAGCCCAAGCTGGCCTGGAACTCACAACGCTCCTCCTACCTCAGCCTCCCGAGTGCTGGGATTAAAGGCGTGTGCCACCACGCCCGGCCTAAATTTTTATATTTTAAAAGGAAGAAGCATACAATAGTTCGGGATGATATTGTTTTACTGGTGATTTTTATAGCTGTTTAATGAATTTAATATTGAGCACAATTTTATACTATCTCTTTTGAAAAAACATTGGATTCTATTTTACTAAATCTTAGGAATTGAATACAATTTCAGTACCAAAATCCAAGGAAATTTTTATTAAAAAAAGGACAAAGTGAGGAGAGAAACAAATTGGATACCCCAATTACATCACTAACAATATGCAAACATTTCTGTCAAATAT
Source organism: Dasyprocta punctata (assembly GCA_004363535.1). Classification (NCBI taxonomy): domain Eukaryota; kingdom Metazoa; phylum Chordata; class Mammalia; order Rodentia; family Dasyproctidae; genus Dasyprocta; species Dasyprocta punctata. The sequence continues at coordinate 6,981 of RJWM01002337.1, read as the reverse complement.
CAAGCAGATGTGGCTCACATGTAAAAGCAGACCATTTCATTTTTAGGTAAGCTTCATTTTAAAACTGGAAGCTTATTTTATTATTTATTTATTTATTTACTTACTTATTTATTTTTGCAGCACCAGGAGTCAAACTCACAACCTCACACTGCCACAACAGGCACTTAAGCCACTGAGCCAAACTCCCAGCCCTAGTGTTTTGAGGCCGGGTCCTACTATGTAGCTCAGGCTGGCCTTGCGCTCCCTTTGTAGCCCAAGCTGGCCTTGAACTCACAATGCTCCGCCTACCTCAAGCCTTCTGAGTGCTTGGATTAAAGGCATGTGCCACTACGCCTGGCTTATTTATTTCTTTTTTATTTTTTGTACTAGGGATCGAACTCGGAAGCTGTTTTAAAATGAGGAAAACAAATATAAAATATTTTCATGTATTAACAACTAAAGCACAGAAAAAGTATTTTCTGAAAAATTATCTGACTAAATTAATTAATTAATTTAATGGCACCAGGGATCAAACTCAACCTCATACCTGCCAGACAAGCACTTAAGCCATTGAGCCAAACTCCTGGCCCTAGATTTTTGAGTCAGCGTCTCACTATGTAGCTCAGACCAGCTTTGCTCTCACATTGTAGCCCAAACCGGCCTCAAACTCACAACGCTCCACCTACCTCAGCCTCCAGAGTTCTGGGATTAAAGGCGTGCGTCACTATGCCAGGTTTATCTGCCTAAATTTAGCAGAATGGTATGACAGAACGAATCAACACTTGAAGAGAACCTTCTTAATTTTAGAAAAGGAATGTATCCAGCTCTACGTACCTAACCTTCAAGTAAAGACAAATTTCTTGTGAAGGTAAGAGGAACATTTGGATGTGGACTGTCATTATTTTATTAAAAATGTTGCTTTGTATTTTAGCCATTATAATGAGGCAAAAAATAAAAACAGGAAACAATCTAGATTAACAGGAAAAGAAGAAACGAACTGTCTCATTTGTGCAGATATGCAAAATACATTATTATGAGTAATAGGTAAATTTAGCAAAATTTTAGGATGCAATATTACTATAATTGAATCAGTTTCATTTTTATATATCAGCAATAAACAGGAATATTAAAAAATTTAAATCATTTATAATAACATCAAAATATAACATATAATAACAATTAAGCAAAAAATTATGCAAGACATCTAAACTGAAAACAATAAGTAAACTATTTTCTAAACTTGAAAGATATAGTTCAATCCGAACAGAACAATGTGACTTTTATGAGTTCTTTGTTATCTTCATTATTTATCAGGAGCTAGACTTTACTTTTGCTCTATGTTACTAATTATAAGTAAATTTAAATGTTTGAAATATGTACCTAATTGTTAAGCTTAAGTTATTTAAATTTAGGCAAACATCCTAAACCTTACACGAAATTCTAAAATTATTCTGCCACTGTATCTCTCAGCTGTGATGACTTAATTTGTTGCCATTATTTAAGCCCTAGCAAAGCACTGATGTGTAAGAATTTAGAAAAAACTTTGGAGGTGACATTTACAGCTGTCACTTATCCACATAGTACAGTACAAAGGACCAATTTGTCTTCTTGAAAGGCTCTTCAACAACAGAGTTTTCAAAATAGAATCACTGATAACCACAACATATAAAATTAAGCTAAAATATATTCATGACAATCATCCTGCTCCTCTGCTTTCTTTGAAAATAAGTGACTTTAATTATGGTGTCAGTAACGAAAAACATGAGAAAAGTCACAACTAGAAGTAAATAATAGTCTGAAACGAATGTAGCCAAAAGAACGTCATCTTGACGTGTTTGTCACGGAGGAAAAAAACAGCAATAAAACATAACTGCACGGGTTTGCGTTTAAGATGCTACAATAGAAGAAAGAAATAACCTGATGATAATTTAGTGTGGTAATTAAATGAAACTTAGTTTATTAAATGCAAAATCACCCTTGCATACCACTGTAATAAATAGCAGTATGAATATTTAAAACAAACTACTGTACCTATGCAATGTGGTTATTCCTCGCATAGAAACAATATTAGTGTATATATGCACTCGTTTATTTGTTTATTTATTTTTTGATTGCTTTTTTCTGGGGCGGGGTACCAGGAATTGAACTTAAGACCTTGCCAGGCAGGCGCTTTGCCAGGCAGATGCTTTGCCACTGAGTTGTATCCCTGGCCCCAATATAAGCACTAATTTAATAGCATTTTGTAAACCACAGAGATTATGTGATTTTCATCTTTGTAGCCACCTTGGCATCCAGAAATGTTATTTTTTTTTTATTAAAGACAGTAATACACTATTTAATAGACAACAATAATATGTTCACAGATTTGAAGGGTGTGCAGAAATTGGAGATTTTGTAAAATAAAATCATTATGCATACTGGAAGGTTATGTTTTTTCCAGAAAAAGGTAATATATTCCTAGTAGTAATTTCATGCTCATGGTCTTTATTTACTTCCATGTTTTATTAAAATATCTGACTTCAATTAAAATTATATGTTAACTGAATAAAAAAAAAGTTTTACCTGTGTAATTCTGAGGGAAGGTCGTAGGAGAGAGGATAAGAGAACGTCACTGAGAGAGGAAACAGTTAAAAGTACTTCACCGAGTTTCCCTCCTTCGCCAGGAATGGGAAATGTGGGAGACAGCATCCCTGCGACTTTCTCAGAAGCATCGCGGCTCGGGAGATTCCGGCATCTGCAGATTTTCTGACTCTGTCCTTGAGGCCAAATAGCAACCCTCATCCTCCCAGAACATAGAAAGAGCGAAAACCTTTGAGAAGGAAACACGAGAGCTTCTTTACCAGGGTCAGACAGAGCCCCGCACCAATAAGGGCGTTCAGCTCACATGATTCACACTTTGCGGAAGCCTGAGTGCAGACTCGTGCGCGGATATGGAAGCCCAGAGGACAGGGGTGCTAAGCAAAGGTCGCGCCCCCATGCGAGGCTAAACCGAGCCAGTGCGAGTATCTCACCGCGAAAGCGACCAGGGCCGCAGATAGAGCCTTAATTCAGTGTTCTGTTGATGAAACACTAGAAAATGATGGACAGAAAGTTAACAGTGGGAACTGTATTTAAACATATATTGCGCCTACAGCGGTGACTTTGAGAATAGCACAAACATTTGAAGAAACAGGCTTTCTGCATTCGTAAAATACAATCAAATTCAGGAAAGAAATCATTCCTGTCATTGATGCTTAGGTAAAGTTACAACTGTGTTGTTTAACTTCAGATAGAGATAATAGTATAGACACGAAACCTAAATTAACGTGAAATCTACTTACATTTCTGAATCGCAACTAAAATTTGCCGAGTGATGAAAGAGTACAGTAAAAAACAAAACAGGCGGTGACACTAAGTTGGCTCTATGAAAATTCAACTAAAATGTGTATTTTATTATACATTGTGACATACATAAATATGCTTTATGCCAATAAATATATAATAATGTTGCAAACACATCCATATACATATATTCATTTTGAGGTCGGAAGCGATTGCTCACCACTTATAGGTATCAGAGTTGTGTATGCACCACAACTTACCTATGCAACTCTGAACAAACATTGTGTTATAATTTTTGACACATTTGTGGTTCTGAAATACTGCACATGCTCCTGCTGTCTGCTTTTTCTGTAAAGTCACTGTAGTAAATATTCTCAGTTTTGCCAGATTGTGTCAACCAAGCACCACAGGCTGGAGGGGTTAAAAAACAGCAATTTATTGTCTCATAGCTCTAGCAGCTGGAAGTTCAGCAGCAAGGTGCAGGCCGGGTTGATGTTTTCTGAGTTTCTGCTTTGAACACGCCCTCTCGTAGTGTAACGCTCCCTTCGCGTGGAGTCACTGCACCTTATCGTTCCTCTGTGTCTGTGTTGGGTTAGGGTCCACGCCAATGAGCTAACTTTAACGTTTCACCTCTGTACACATGCCCTTTTCCAAATAAGTTTACACAATAAGGTAACTGACAATAGGATGTGAACATACAAACTAGATACGATTTAACCCATATATTATCCAACAGACAGGGAGACCAGAAGTTTTCTCTCAGAGTAGCAATTGAAATTTTTACTCCAATGAGTAATTTGCAATTCTTTGGCAGCTTTTGATAGTTGCAGGATTCTTGCATATATTCCTGGCCATTAGATATAAAATGATAACTTACCAATATTTTAATTTGTATTTTCCCCAATTACTAGTGACAATGAATATATTTGACATATTTGTTATTATATATTTGTTCATTCAGGTTTTAATTCTTTTCTGAAGCTCTTGCTTATGAGTTGGATAAAAGGTTTATGTTAAGTAGGAAATTTAAGTACGCACAGTGTTATGAATGTGGTTTTCCCCATTTCAGTCAAATACGAAATTGAAACTGATAGTCTGAATTTTAATTCATTAGTGTCTTTACCCTGACCCCTTAAATAAAATTTTCAAAAAACTTTTCTTTTATGTAAGTATTAGTAATAAGTATTTCCTTCTAGCAAGACTTATTTGCTTATTTTTATTTCTCATTATCAATACAGGACATCAGAAACAATTTGTTTTATTTTTCAAAAAAGTCTTGATTGGGCCAGGATATGGTTCAGGAATGCAGCATCTGCCTAGCAAGTGTGAGGTCCTGGGTTCCATTCCCAGTACAAAAAAAAATAAAAAAAAAAAAAAAAGAAAGTCTTGACACAAAATTGTATCTACTTATGCTGTGCAGTCTGATATTTTAATACATGTGCAAAATGTGCAAAGATCATATCAATTCTCTTTTTGTAAACCGCAGAACTAATCCCCTTCTAATTCCTAGGATTTCCTCAATTTATCGAATGGAATCCCAAAGTATTACTGGATTTTCTTACACATACTTCTAAATTTATAGTTAGCCATTCTCATTATACATTGACTATTGCATCATCACAATAAAATTCAGCATTTGAATGTGCAATCAGTAACTTTTATGAGTGCACTATAGCTATATGCACAGTCCAGGAAAACTCAATGTACTTTTCATATTACCTAAATTGAAGTATTTATTTTAAAATGACTATTGCACTTAACAAGAGGACGGACAAGTGTTATGGTGGATATCTCCAGGTCCCCCAAGAGTATCCTGTGTTCAGAGGTGCAAGTTTGAATGGCATTGATAAGCTTTGTGTATGGCAATTGATTTGCTTTTTTAAATTTTAAAGTGAAAAAAGAATAAAAATGATGACAGAATTTCAAAACAAAATAATAGATTAATAATGGAACATATTGCATATTGTTATCTTCAAATTAGTTGCTTAGATTAGAAGATATGGGCATGAAAAACTGATCAAACAATGAAAGCACAAACCATACTTTTTGATGAATTAGTAAACACTAGTAGTATGATTATCAGTTTTGCATAAATATATAATCTATATTTATATCCATAGCTATATCCAAATCTATATCTAATTTTTCCCCTTCTTTCTTTTCTCCTTTCCCTCATCCCAGTTGTTCTTTCCTTTTGAGAAGTTTCTGCCCCTGTCACTTTCACAGTATCTATTGTACATTTTGGATCTTATTTACTCCTTTTTTTTTTGCACTAGAGAGGCAATGCAATGTTTATACACGAGTCTGATTAATTTCCTTATGAGTATGGTCTCAAATTGCATCCATTTACCTGTAAAAGCCTTGAGTTTATCCTTCTTTATAGCTGAGTAGTACCTCATTGTATTTTTATCCCTTCTTCAGTTGGCAGACAATTGACTTTTTGATATAAAATAAATTCAAGTTAAGAGAATAAAATAATTTATTTAATGATCTGTTAGCTTGATTTCTATTTTGAAGATATTTAAAATATGGTAAGTTGATTTCCCTTTCACTCCTGCCTCTGCCTTCTCAGATATTAAAGACTGGCTTGTTCCTAATTATACATATTAGAGAAACTTGTGGACATGTGCATAAGGACCTCTGAATGCAGGTAAAAAATTCTGGAAAATATACATGTCTTTTAAAATAAGAGACAAATGTACTAAAAGATCTTATGTAGTATATCTCAGTGAAGAGGAATTGATGAGTTTAGTAAAGTTTTACTAAATGAGGCTCAAATATGCACTTCATTGCATGTATATTTATATTTTATATGTACATGGATATATAATAAAAGCAAAACATCAGTCCCAAGTAAGCTCTATGCAGTGTCTGAATTCAGCACCGGCTCTGTGCGTGCTGATGGGTGTACATGTAGAAGACTCCATCCCTCACTTCTGTTTCCTGGGTCCACACCTTAGTATTCTTCATAAAGTTTCAACAAAAGCTCACCATTTTTACAAAATTATACAGACTTCCCTAGTTCCACTTATAAATGTTGTAAAAGGAAGCAGTCCCATCTAGGAAAACATTCATATGAAGAAAAACCATAAAGAAATTGTAATAATGATTGTGACAAATAAAATCAATGTCTATACCTGTTAGGGAGATAATACAGAACAGGAAATTACACATTGGATTTGAGGACTAATCATAAGCTTCAAACACCTCAAGAAAAATGTTTTCACTACCAATATCAAATGTATAGTACATAGATGTAGATACTGTAATCACAGGAAAGTACATAAAATTAACACAAAGTTGAATTATAAGTGTAAATTTCAGATGTGATACCTAAATAATAAAATGACTACATAATGAAATATTTAAAAATTAAAAAACTAAGTACAAAAGAAATGCAAAAGAAGAATTACTTATATTACTACAGGAACAAATCCTATAAATATGTAAGAAAATGTTTTCTAAAGAAATAAAAAATTGGGGTTCCTCCAAGATGGCCGCCCAGAGGACACTGTGACAGGGAGGCTCCCTGAATATACCATCAAAATGCTGGAATATAAACTAATATAATAACAGAGAGAAGGAAAAAAGAGGGAGATGGGTCCTCTGGACCCAAGAAGAATCTAAAACGAGAACTGTAGCCCATGGAAAGAGTAAAAGAATGAAATAAAGGCAGAGACC
>RJWM01002336.1:58388-131300 GCA_004363535.1 Dasyprocta punctata | reverse complement strand
GTGCAGCCTGGGAGACTGGGTGGGGTGGGCAAAACTTTCTGCAGGACACCTGCAGCCCTCAATTTAGGAGTGTTCTATCCCAAGCAGAACGTTCAGTGCAAACCATTCCCAGCCTAGGTGTGACTCATATGCAGTTGTGCCAAGTCCGGTTCTCAAGGTGAAGAAATGCCCTCACACCTTAACCTGAGACCTGTGTTGAAGCAACTCACACCACACTGAAGCAGACTTCTTGTAGATAGTGTTCTTTGTTTCTTGACTTTTATTGCTCTTTTGATGGTCTTTACACAAATCCCCATCTGACAGCAGTTTAGGCGAAAATGTTCCCTGTGGCTTCCTTGGATGCTCTTACCAGGGAGCAAATCTGATTGCAATGGAAGGGGTTATGTAGGTTTTCACTCTTCTTTCATTGTTCCCTGACATGATGGAGACCTAAAAGACCATCCTGCACTGTTTGCCTTTATGAATACAAATGTCTTTCATTCCAAATGAGTTTCTGGAATTTTCTTCTCCAAGGATGACTTAAACTTAGCTGCTGGTTTATGGGGTTTCAGGTATACTTTGAGTACTTCCTGCAATAAAAGTCTTAAGAGACTGTAGAGAAATTAGAATAATCATCAGTGCCAATACCATCTTGTACTAACATTAGCATTTCCATTTCACAGATAATAAAATTAAGGTTTAGAAAAGAAAAAAAGAATGGAATCTGTGTTTAGTGATCTGTAGGTCTGATGTTCTGGTAAGTGTTTAATGTAGTCATTCATTTATTTACAGAAGCCTTGTGAATTCAGCATTATGATGCACAGTGATCTGGATGCTTCTCCAAATTCATGGATCCAAATAATCTCTGCTGTGAAGGTATTAAGAGATGGGTCCTTCCTTTTGGAAAGTGAGGCATGGGAACTCCACTCTCAGGAGGGGATTAGAACTGTAATGCAGAGCTGGGGGGAACCCTATCTTTTGGCCTGTGAAGGTTCAATGCTCTTTGTCCCCTGAGAATGAGCCAAGAATGCCATCTTGGTCATGTAGACCAATGGGCCCCCATCAAACACCCGACATGTCAATGCCTTGCTCATGAACCTCAGAGCCTCCAGCACTGTGAGGGAACAAGCTGTATTCTATACCAGTGGCCCAGCATGTGAAATTTTGTTAGAGCAGTATAAAATGCATTGAGATGCCATTCCTATTTCACAGCTTTGGGAACTGAACATGATCAAAGTAAAGTACTGTGTCCAAGGTCAGATAACTAGAAGTGGAGAAAATTGAAACCTTGCTTTGACCAACTCCAAAGATCGTGTGTGTGTGTGTGTGTGTGTGTGTGTGTGTCACTGTCTCTGGAAACTTACAATAGATGTAGGAGATCCATAAACTTCTAATATCCTGTGCAGGACTTTTGCTTTGTTACCATTATACATTGCTTCTGTATCAGAACAGAGTTGCCCTAAAACCCTAAGACCTTGGCTTTAAAGTGCACTCTTATGCCTGTTTTCAAACTGAGAACTCCAGAAGCTCTTGGACTCCGCTAAAAGGCTTAGACCGAGACCTAACAATAGTCAACACATACAGGGCACTTGCTACACATGCCATGCTACTCCAAAGTGCTTCCATATACTAACTCATCTCATCTCCCCAGCGATCCCTTGAGCAGGTGCAGTGACTGGTCACTTCCTATGGAGCAGGACGTTGAGACACAAAGAGGCTGAATCACTACCCCACAAACCCTGAGCCCACTCCCTGTCCATAGCTGCTTTGTTGCTCTGCCCCTTTGGTCCTCTTCTCCTTCCCTACTCCCTCCCAGCGGGACCCTCTTCCTAACAAATGCCAGCCGGCAGACTGACATGCAGATACAGCTTCTCATCACTCACGCCATTTCCTGACTGCACTTATCTTACATCCAGTCCTGCCTGGGGACCCTAGAATCATTCTTTTCTCTTCCTCTAAAAGAGCAGCACTGGAGTATGGATCCTGGGGTCAGCAGGCTGGCATCCTATGCCTCCTGTCCTTGCTGGCATCGCAGGGCCTCTTGTAGCTGCTCTCATTGTACCTGTTTTGCTTACTGGGCTTTGCGTTTGGTTTTTCTACAGGCACTGAATTTATCATCTCTGAAGGATAATTTTCTTCATATTATTTTACATTTCTGAGAATGCTTTTAGTGGTAGATATTTTAATGTTCTGTTTTAAAGGAGTGACAGGCCCTTCAGCTAATCTACTTGCAGTTAGTTGCTAGCTGAGCCTCAAAGATCAAGGTTTTCCTTTTATATCAACAAAGGAAAAGTATGTTAATGCTACTGGCTATATAGGTGCTGTATAAACTCAAGAGGTTGTAAAGATTATTTTCAGAAATTGAAATTGATTATTCCCTATGAAGGTTGATTATACCTATTGAGATCATAAAAACAAAATGTCAACTCTTATTATTTTAGTGAATAGAATTGCTTTCCTTTTGTGGTAAAATAGCAGTTCTGTGCTATAACTTTAAAGATGTATTTGAGGTTTTTTTTCCCCTGAATAGCCATTTTCTGAGTGATGATCTATGACTTGTCAGCTTACAGTACAGATGATGTAGAAAGTTTGTGACAGCAACCCTAAATGTTTTATCACCTGTCAGAAATTTCAGTGATAATAAAAAGTAACATCCTTTAAATTAATTAGACATGATTAGGACTTGAAGCCCAGAGGCCACATCATTATGCAAAAATTATAACAGTTAGCTATTTAAATGACCATTAAATTGATTCTTATGTTAATTGATATCTCACTTATAACCCTAGATTTAATTTATATAAGATCTTCAGAAATAATAAGGTGTAATGAAATACTATTTTGGAAAAATTCTTTTGAGAAAAACACACTGAAAAATTGATTTGGTATATTTGAGTTTTGGTGGATTTCTGTATTAAAAGAGAGCTAATTTCTCATGAAATTGATGGCTTTGATTCATCTCTTGTGTTTGTTCAAGTCCCATAAACCCGGAGGAAAGTTGTGTGTGTGGTTCAGTTGGGTGATTTTTCCTCTCAAGCCATGTCTTATCTTCTCTTGTCTGATACAAGAAACAAGTTTAATTTAACCATTTGAGAAGCAGTGTGTGCTGTGATGCATTTCGGAAGGGAGGTAACACAAGTCGGCCTACTGATGCTTCAGAGAACCGGGACAAGTGCGGTGCCATACTGTGGGGTTTTTTTATTTATTTAAGAGAAAAAAGACACATTAAAAAAAAGACAAAAAGCAAAAGAAAAAAAAAAAGGACAACAGCAAATCCACAACCGTAACACTATAGGTTTACAAAAAAGATGATAGGAACTTGACAATGGTTGCACTATTGCATATTGTTACCTTCAACATGGTTGCTTACATTAACAGATACAGACATGTAAAGTTGATCCAATCATATGAGTATTAACTGTTATTTCTCAATAACTAATACATTCAGCAGGATAGTCATTTTAGTTATCTTATATACACACGTATACAGATCTATGTCTTTTTCCTTTTCCCTTCCTTCTTTCCTCCTTTTCCCTTTCCCAATTACTTTTGCTCTTTGAGCAGTTTCTTACCCTTACACAGTATGTATTGTAGATTTTGGATCGTATGTACTTTTTCAGTTTCTTACACTAGGGAGACAATACGGTATTCACACACGTGGGTTTGATTTATCTCACTTATGAGTATGGTCCCAAGTCGTGTGCATTTACTTATAAAAGTCTCAATGCAATCTTTCTTGATAGCTGAGTAGTACTCCATTATATAAAAATACCACATCTTTTTTATCCACTCCATGATTGATGGGCACTTGGGCTGTTTCCAAGGTTTGGCTATTACAAATTGTGTTGCTATAAACATGGGTGCACAAATATCACTATGGTATGATGTTTTCAATTCTTGTTTGAAAATGCCCAGAAGCAGGATAGCTGGGTCAAATGGGGTGTCTAATCCTAGCTTCTTGAGGAATCTCCACACTGATTTCCATAGTGGTTGCACCAGTCTACATTCCCACCAATAGTAGAGTAGAGTTCCTTTTGCGCTACAGCTCCTCCAACATTTGTTATTGGTTGATATTTTTTATCTTGGCCATTCTTTCTGCACTGAGATGGAATCTCAGTGTTGTTTGAATTTGCTTTTCCTGAATGACCTTTGATGTTGAACATTTCTTCATGTATTTATTAGCCATTTGTATTTCTTCCTCTGAGAAGTGTGTATTCATCTCAGATGCCCATTTTTGGATTGGGTCCTTGTATTTTGGGCACCTGATTTCATTTAATTCTTTACATGTTTTAGATAGAAGTCCTTTGTCTGATGATCAATTGACTAAGATATTTTCCCAGTTTGTGGGTTTTCTTTTCACTCTGTTGGAGATTTCCTTTGACATGCAAAAACTTTTTAGTAAGATGAGATCCCAGTTGTTGAACTCTCTGCCTACTCCTATGTCATCAAGATTTTTACCTACTTTGTCTTCCAGCAAATTTAGTGTCTCTGTTTTAATATTCAGATCTTTGATCCATTTTGACTTTATTTTAGTGCACGGTGATAGACATGGATCTAGTTTTAGTTTGCAGCATATAGAAAGCCAGTTTTTCCAGCACCATTTGTTAAAGATGCTATCTTTCTTCCAATGGATATGTTTGGCCTCTTTGTCAAAGATGAGGTGGCTGAGTGTGTTTGTAGTTGTGGCTGTATCTTCTAATCTATTCCACTGATCTGCAGGTCTGTTTTGATTCCAGAACCATGCTGATTTTATCACAGAAGCTTTGTAATACAGTTTCAAATTGGGGATTATGATGCCTCTTGCCTTACCTTTGTTGCTAAAAATTGCCTTTGCTATTCTAGGTTTCTTCTGGTTCCAGATGAATTTCAGGAATGATTTCTCTAGCTCTGTGAGGTAGACAAGTGGTATTTTGATTGGGATTGCGTTAAATCTGTGTAACAATTGTGGGAGAATGGCCATTTTCAAGATGTTCATTCTTCCTATCCATGAACAGGGAATATCTTTCCATTTTCTGAAATCCTCCTCGATTTCCTTTTTCAGAGTAATGTAATTTTCACTGTATAGATCTTTTGCTTCCTTTGTTAGATTGATTCCTAAGTATATCATTTTTTTGGATGTTATAGTGAAGGGTGTGGTTTCCCTTATTTCTCTCTCAGTGACTTTGTTGTTTGTGTACAGGGATGCTATTGATTTTTGAGTGTTGACCTTGTATCCAGTTAACATTACTGAATTTGGTTATTACATCTAGAAGTCTTTCAGTGGATTTTTTGGGGTCTTTTATATAGAGTATCATATCATCTGCAAATAGTGATAATTTCACTTCTTCCTTTCCTATCCTTATTCCCTTTATTTCTTTCTCTTGTCTAATTGCTCTGGCTAATTTTTCCAGCACTATATTGAATAGGAGTGGTGATAACGGACATCCTTGTCTTGTTCCTGATTTTAGGTTGAAAGTTTTCAGATTTTCTCCATTTAGGAAGATGCTGGCTGTTGGTTTCTGATATATGGCTTTTATCAGGTTGAGGTAGAGACCATCTATTCTGATTTTCTGTAGGGTTTTTGTCATGACTGAGTGTTGGATTTTGTAGAAAGCTTTTTCTGCATCTATTGAGAGGATCATGTGATTCTTGTCCTTGGTCCTGTTGATATGGTGTATTACATTTATTGATTTGCATATGTTGAACCATCCCTGCATTCCTGGGATGAATCCCACTTGATCATGGTGCATAATCTTCCTGTTAACTTGCTATATTGTATTTGCCAGTAGTTTATTGAGGATTTTTGCATCTATGTTCATTAGGGAGATTGGCCTGTAATTTTCTTTTTTGGTTGGGTCTTTCTCTGGTTTTGGTATTAGGGTAATCCTTGCTTCTAGGAATGAGTTGGGGAGACTTGTTTCCCTTTCAATTTCACTGAAGAGTTTGAGGAGTGTTGGTATTAAATCTTCCCTAAATTTCTTATAGAATTCAGCAGTGAATCCATCAGGACCTGGGCTTTTCTTTGTTGGTAAGGTTCTAATTACATTCTCAATTTAACTATCTGAAATTGGGTTATTCAGTAGTTTTACATTTTCTTGATTCAGCTTTTGTAACTCATAAGTTTCTAGGAATCTGTCCATTTCTTCTGTATTAGCGAATCTATGTGAGTAAGGTTTTAGAAGTAGGTGTTGACAATCTTCTGTATTTCCACAAGGTCTGTAGTGATTTCTCCCTTTTCATTTTTTATTGCATGAATCTGAGTTTTTTCTTTCTTCTGTTTGATAAGGTTGGCTAGCGGTTTATCAATTTTATTTATTCTTTTAAAGAACCAACTCTTTGATTCACTAATTCTTTGTATTGTTTTCTTAGTCTCAATTGCATTAATTTCTGCTCTGATCTTTATAACTTCCTCCCTTCTTTGGACTTTGGACTTGAGTTGCTCTTCTTTTTCTAGAAACTCGAGATGCAGCATTAGGTTGTTTATGTGTGTTCTTTCCATTTTTCTGATGTGGGAGTTTAGTGCTATAAATTTCCCTCTGAGAACTGCTTTCATTGTGTCCCATAGGTTCCAGTAATTTGTATTTGCATTTTCACTCAATTGTAGATATTGTTTAATTTCTTCATTGACCCATTGATTGTTTAGGAGAGTGTTACTTAATTTCCATGTGTTTATGGGATTCTTGTGAGGTTTTTTTGTCATTCATTTCAAATTTTATTGTGCTATGGTCAGAAAATACACATGGAATTATTTCAGTTCCTTAGCATTTACTTAAGCACATTCTGTGGACCAGTATATAATCTATTTTAGAGAATGACCCATGTGCAGCTGAGAAGAATGTGTATTCTGATGTTGATGGATCACTCAGTACGTATCTACTAGATCCATTTTTTCACAAGTTTGATTCATTTCTGTTATTTCTTTGCTGATTTTTTGTTTGGTTGATCTGTCTCTCTGTGACAGTGAGGTGTTAAGGTTCCCTGTTATAACTGTATTATTGTTTATTTGGTTTTTCATATCTATTATGAATTGTCTTACAAAGTTGGGTGCTTCCGTATTTGGTGCATATATATTTATGATTGTGATCTGTTCCTCTTGAAGTTTTCTGTTAACAAGTATGTAGTGACCTTCTTTACCTCTTTTGATCATTCTCGGTTTGAAGTTCTCATTGTCTGAAAACATAATACCTACCCCTGCTTTTTTCTGGGTTCCTGTTGCATGGAGTACTGTTTTCCATTCTTTGATTTTTAGTCTATGAATTTCTTTTGGTGAAATGTGTTTCTTGTACACAGCATATTGTTGGATTTTGTTTCTTAACCCATTCTGCTGGTCTGTTTCTTTTTATTGGTGGGTTGAGACCATTTACACTGATTGATATAACTGATGTGTACTGACTTATCCTTGTCATAATATCTTTCTGTTGTTGGTTTTCTACATTTTCTGTTTAATTGTTTGTCCTGCTTAGTGGTATCCTTTTGTTGTTGTTCTTAAGATTGTACCTATCTTTATCTCTTTCTAGAGTGTCTTTCACTACTCTTTGTAATGTTGGTTTGGTGGCCGTAAATTTCTTCAGTTGTTCTTTGTCATGGAAGTATCTTATTTCTTCATCAGTTTTTAAAGATAGTTTTGCAGGGTACATCAATCTGGGTTGAAAGTTGTTTTCTTTCAGGATTTGAAGTACTTCACTCCAAGCTCTTCTTGACTTAAAGGTTTGTGTTGAGAAATCTGCTGTGATTCTGATGGGCTTTCCTTCATAGATGATCTGTTTCTTTTCTCTGACAGCTTTTAATATTTTGTTCTTGTGCTGTATTTCTGATACCCTAATTATTATATGTCTGGGTGAAGATTTATTTTGGTTATGGCTAATTGGGGTCCTGTATGCCTCACTTACCTGTACATCAGATTCTCTTCCCATGTTTGCAAAATTTTGTGCTATTATTTCTTTGCTAAATATTCTTTTCAGGTCATTAGTATTGACCCTTGCTGTTTCATTGATGCCTATTAATCTTATATTATTTCTCTTGGCATCATCTTCCATCTGTTGAATTGTTATTTCCTTGTTCCTTGTTATTTTTAAGAGATCTTTTGTGATCATAAGCTTTCATGCTGTCTTCAAGGTCTGAGATTCTTTCTTCAGCTTCATTCAAGTGGTTTTGCCAACTTTCCATGGAATTTTTCATTTTCTGAATTTTCCTTTGAATCTGTTTCATGCATTCTATTTGTGTCTTATTTTGTTCATTCAAAATTTCCATCATTTTCTTATGTTCTTCTATTTTTTAATCTTGATTTTCTTTAGATACACACAGCATTTCTTTCATAATGATTGTCATTTCATTTTTTAGCTGAGAGATTATTTATCATTTGAGTTTCACTATAGCTTCATGGAGTTGTTTCTTTATTTCATTTGCTATCATTTCAGAAAGTTTAGTTGTGTGACTCCCAGTGTCTTCCATTTCAGTGTCTCTTGGGTTTGTTCTCAGTGGGCTGGGGGATTGAGACTGCCTCTTGCTCTTTCATTTTGTCATTTTCTTCTGGGACCTCTGTGGCTGGGCAGGCAGCCTCCTGATGGATTGCACTGGAACACTGTGCTAGTTAGAGCTTCAGTCCTCCAATATCCCTGTGGCTAGTTGAGGTACACCCCCAGATTATGGCACTGGATTCTTGTGTTCTGTGGTCTGTGAGACTGGCTGCGTGTTGCCGCAATGTATTTTGTTGGGTTGCTGTGGGACACTGGGCTGGACAAAATTTGTATCCTCCCTGTAGCTAGCAGAGTCACACCCCTGGAGCTTGTTGCTGGGACCTAAAACCTCGTTGCATAGAGTTCAGAACCTCTGCATCCCAGGTGACTAGCAGAGATGCACCCCTGTGGTTTGTCACTGAAACTTCGGCCTGGCTGGTTGGAGTTTGGAATCTCCAGGACCCAGGCGGCTAGACAGAGCACACCCTGGAGCGTGGCACCACCAGGACCTTGATTCTGGCTGTGAGGAGTTCAGAACCTCTGGAGCATAGGGCAAACCGAGGCATGTCTCAGGCATCTAGTACCAGGACGTTGCTCCTGGTTGGGCAGGGTTCACAACCTCTAGGACCTGCTGCATGGCTGAACCCCCTGAACAACAGAGCTCGTGTGTTGTGTTCTAATGGGCAGAGCTCAAGTTCTCCAAGGCCCTGCAGTTATGCTGGTGGATCCCTGATGTGCGGCTCTGGGGCTCTGGGCTGGGTTGGAGTTAGTACCTCTGTGTCCAGTGAGGCTGGCCAGGCTTTTCCCTGGTGGATTGCACTGGGACATTGGGCTGGGTGGAGCTTGATCCTCTGTGCAGCTAGTGAGGGTGCACTCCTGAAGTATATCACCTTACTGGGTGGGAGTTGGAATCCACAGGACCCCAGTGGCTAGGCAGAGTGCACCCCAAAGTGTGGCACCACCAGGACCTTGAGTCTGGCTGTGAGGAGTTCAGAACCTCTGGAGCATGGGGCAAGCCCAGGCATCACTGTGGGGTTTTTAGTAAGCAATGCTGATGAAGGGCATATTTGATGCTAAGATGCCAGTAACAAGGAACTTGGAATTAATGGTTCCTAAAGGACACATTGAGATGAGGATGTTCTCAGTTCAGGTACATTGCTGCCTCATCCAGCCCAAGGGATGAGTTTTGAATTTGCACGTTGACAAAACAAGTGACAGTGTTCTGGTTCCACTGAGGTTTCACCTCTGTCCTAATTAAAATTCCTTTGTATTTGTTATTCTAAACTTCTCATCAGATTACAAGTTCCACGAGTGCAAGGACTACTGCTTATCAATGTAACAGAGACCTCGTTCCTGGGGCTAGGTTTGCAGTTACTTTAGAATTTCCCAAGGAATCTCTACTTCGCTTTGTAAATTCTGGTAAGAGTAATGTTTGAATTGTAAAGTACAGTCACACTATCACAAATTATAAGATGTTGCATTTGCAAGTAGGAAATTAGGATTGGGTCATTCTAAAAAAAACTGTTAGAGATGGAAAATTTACAGTGAAAGCTAAACGCACCATTTGATGGTAGATTTTCTCATTTTCATGTCTCTAATCTTCATCATTTGGTTGTTTTGTTTCTGCTCTGTTTTCATTATTTTCCACACCTTGTCACTCCACGAGGATAGAGTGGGAGTAGTTGGAAGAGGGAGCACAGTCAGTACCCACCTGACACGCTGGACGCACGTGCAGTCTAGCCAGGTGACGTGTGGTGGGCAAGGTTGGGATGGGAGTCTGCAGAAGGCCCAGACGGTGTTGCCTAGGAAGCTACAGAAATCCCTTCCAAGGGTAGGAGGTACAGGGCTGGTGGTTCGTTCTCCTCCTCTTCCTCACCTCCTTGTGCTTCACTTCCTTATCCTCCTTCTCCTTCCTCCTCCTCTTCCTTTTCTTCCTCTCTTTCTCCTCTTTCTCTCTATTGCTGTCTATATCTTTTTCTTTCTTCCTCCTCCACCTTCTCTTCTCCCCCATCTCGACCTTTTTTTTGTCCTTCTCCTCCTTCTTTTTCTTCTTCTTTCTGTAGCTGTTGTTTTCCTCCTCCTTCCTTCTTTCTTATTTTCCTTTTTCTTTTTCCTCTTCCTCTTCTTCTCCTTCTCCTCCTCTTTCTTCCTCTCCCTCTTTCCCTCTCTCTCCCTCCCATGGAGTAAGTGGCTTCCTTTGCACCCTGATCCCACATAATGTATCACCTCATCTACAATCCATGAACTCTGTCTACCATGGACTGAAACCTCTGAAACCATGAATCAAAATAAGCCTCTCCTCCTCTTCAGTTGCTTCTCTGAGTCATTTTGTTGCATAAGACATTTTGTCACCATTTTGGAAAGCTGACTAGAGCAGAATCCAGATGGAGTGAGGAGGCAGCTCATCCTATGCCCGAGGCTCTTCTCCCCTGCTATGTTAACTTTGGGGTCATCCAGGAACGATTTTCAACACTGAGCTCCGGAGTAGGCTGACAGCTTGATGGACCCCAATCCTATAGGGGTAAGAAAGGATTTTCTCTCTTTCCTCCCTCAGAACCAATCTGGATGTGGCCAGGGTTTCCTTCTGTTTCTTGCAGTACAGACATCTCCAAGGCCACCGGGCAGCTCCAAGCTCTCTCTTGCCTCAGAGCTTCCTTGTCTTTTCCAGTCCTCTGACACTGAGTTCCAAAGGGATGGAACTGTAAGTTCTGTGCTGTATCCCACGGAAGGACCTCTTTGGGTGGATTCCCTTGAAGGGGGCTTTTGGATCCTATTTCCCTCTCTTTCTCTTTTGCCTCCTAGTTGATGAGGTGAGGAGATTTCTCTGCCACACATTCTAGCCCTGAAGCGCTACCCCAACCCAGACCAAAGCAGCAGGACCAGTGATCCCAAACACCCCTTTCTTTTCTTAATTTAATTATCTCTGACATTTCATTAGGGTGATGGAAAGCTCATATACAGCTCAACACTTAATGAGGAATATTTTGTTTCTGTAATTAATTTTCTATATTGTTTTGTCTCTTGTTTGAATCAGGCACATTTTCTTGTGGTATTATGTCAAAGATTATTCAATGTGAAGTTTGGATGGATGCTCTTAATAGTTTCTTGATGTGTTTTTTTAATCTCATAAATGTGACTACTTCATATTATGGTTTAATTGGTTTCAGTGTAATATGCATTTTGTGGATATAACCCAAATACATAATATGCATATAAAAGTTCATGCATAAGCTGTTTATTATTCTAAAGGTAAAATAGTTCAGTACTTTTACATCTTCCAGTTCAATACACACAATAAATGAGCCATATCCTATGAAGTATCTGTTCCATTTAGAGTGTTCTTTAAAATGTGTGTTTCTCCATTACACTGAGCTATTATCTACCTTCGTGCTCACCTTTCGGTTCCAGGTAGCACTGGTTTAAATCCTGGGAGGATTAAATGAGGAAACAGGCCGGACAGCATTTTAAATCAGCACCTATATCTAGGATACACGCTTGTGAGATGCTTTGTGGGATAGTTGATTTTTCAATTTTAAAATGAGAGAGAAAGGCTGGAAATTGTGGTGTTCTTCTGTTGTTTGTGTTTTTTTAGCTATTATTCTAGGATCAGCTCTGTCTAGGTTATTTTAAATCTCATCATCATCCAGAGAAATGTGGTTTGCAAATTAAAATCAGCAACTTCCCCTGAGAGAGATTTGTTCTACCCTGGCCAGAGTCAGCTTCAGTGATATGGAAGAGTTTGAAGCTTTCTCTCTGCTGTTCTTGTGTGGACCAGTGTACGGCCACTGGCCGCAGGGAGCTGTCCTCCTTGGTTCCCAACACAAACTAAAGTGCACCTTAATCACAATGGATTGGAGGAATGACATTACTCTTCATTATTATTACTAGAATATTTGCCAGAGGAATGAAAACAATAACGACATAGCTCTTGTCTTTCTGCTGCTTGCTTCACTGAGTGGTTCTCCAGACCCCAGTTAAATACATCCCCTCTCTGGACCTAGCCCTGCCGCCCTCCTTCCTATCAAAGGAAAAGTTGTGGATGAATAACTAATGCACAACCACAGCATAAGAGTGCAACCAATTGTTTGTGTTTTTTAAAATTCTGTTCTACATTTTGGGTTGTATGCTTTAGCTTAAATGAAAATGTGAAGTCTCAAAGGTAATATATCTTTCCCAATCACTCTGACAGCATCTTAAGACCTCATATCTAAGACAAAGGGAATGGGAGTATAAGAAAGTCTGTGTATGTGTGTGAAGTCATGCAACAAACCATCAATATATTTCTTGAAATTATTGTTCATTATGTATGCATATTATTGGTTATATTCATGTAATTATCTTTGCTGCTATCTTTCATTATAAAGTAAATGTTGGCAGAGCTGTCTGCAGGTTGTGAGATGATGGTAGTATAAACAAGTGAATTAGTCTCTAAAATAAAATACAAGCAGAAGACTACGGGAACATGGAGTCAGGAGAACTCTACTGAGTGGGGTGGGCTGCAGAGGAGGTTAGATGCAAGCTAGTGTCCAAGCTCAGGGTGCTGGCAGGGCGCATGCGTTCCCTGTGGAGTGAGCCATGGGGGAACACATCGGCCATAGGAGGCTCGCTTTAGAATCCAATCCCATGCCAGAATACCTGGAGGATGGAGCTTGGGGAAAGAATGAACTTTGAATTTTCAAATGACTTTACCGACATACTGGAAGGAAAGGACAAACAGTTGGTTTTCGAGTCTTTTTGCTGTCTCTCAGGACACATGAGGGTGTGGATCCCTTTTTGTAATATTGACCCAATAAATTGTTGGGATTTACTTTTACTGCCTCTAAGAAGGATGAGAATCTACCCAAGACTTACGTGTCAGGCAAAACCATTGAACACCCCTGTCCAGATGTGCATTGACCAATGAATGGTCCACTCCAAACGAGTGCTATGTACGTTTGCAGAACTAGAGCTGAGCTATGGGTTCTGATGCGATCTCTTATTAGCCACACACAGTGAGCCTTGTCCATCAGAACCACCAAGAAGCCGAGGGCTGAACGACCGAGGTATCAAAGCTGCGCTGAAGACACCAAATCTCAGTTTGCGGTTGCTTCGCATCCTGTTCCCTTTCCTTTCCTTTCTTCTCTCTTGAAGTTAAATAAATGCAGGGCCAGGTGAAGCTGATGCCAATCTCAACTCAAAACAGCTACCCTAAGTAGGACTGAGTGGGAGTGCAGATAATAGACAAGATTTCCACATGCTGTTATTATTTGCATCATAAATATTTCATTGCTCATAGTAAAATTTAAAATGCAGGCACTAGTATCCACAGACTAGGCAATATTTTTTGCTAACACTTCCTTGAGATTAAAATATAAATGTATTTAATGATCATTAGGCTTCATAAGTTTGATTCTTTATGCTAAAATTTCCTCACATTGGTCCATGTTGCTGAGGATAAATATGCATTATCATTTTTAATGGCTGCATAGAATTCCAGTGAATAGTTCTTATATTACTTATTAAGTGACTTCCAATAAACACAACTGGCAATTTTTCACTATTAAATTGAATGCTGTACTTTTGACACGTGAAAATTTTCCTTCTTGAAAATTTTAAATTTATAATTCAGCAAATATATTATGAAAACATACCTCTACTTATGCTACTATCAGCTCTGATTTAAAGACAACTCCTGCTAGTTTAATAGCTGAACAATATCTTTTGGTGAAGATTTGTATTTCCTAAACATTTTTTATAATACATAGAAAGTTATAAAGAAGGAGCGCATCATTCAAAATCCTGCCATGTAGAGATAACTCTGTTAAAATCTTGGTATTAAGTCTGAGCAATTTTCAATGCATACATGCATGTGATTTTCTTAAAATAAATGAGACTGTGTAGTACATGCTATTTTCATTCCACAGTGTGTTTCATAAATAACTTCTAATGACAAAATGATATTCTATTGTGTGTATTTCACAATTTCCCTATTGTTGAACATTTATGTTGTCTCTTATCTTTTTGCTATTATATAATAATGCTGGGATGAACATCCTTACACAGGGTGGTGCACACTTGTTCAATTATTTCCTTAATTTGGTTCTCTAAAACTGGGATTGCTTTGTAAAAGAGTACATAGGTATATATTCTGAAATTGTCTCTTATAAATACCAATTTCTGCTTTTATCAGCAATGTAAAAAAAAATCCCTTTCTACACACTCGAGCCAGCACTGAAAACATTTTAAAGCTCTACTAACATGATACGTAAGAGACGTTTAAGCTATATGCTTTAGATTCATTGAGATTGATCATGCCTTAATATTTGTTATTGTTACTTCCTTACTTGTAAGTTACATTCTGACAAAATGAGTTCTTTTCATTTTTCATTTGAAGAATTCTTTATATATTGTAGGTTGCTAACACATTGTTTGCTTTAATTTAGATTATAGTGAATTGCTGAGCTGAATTTATGTAGAATAACCTATCAATCTTTTCTAATATCCTTGCTGCTGTAGAATTTTATTCACACTGAAACTATTGAATTACTAAAAGTTTTTTTCCTATGTTTTCTTTTAATCCAGAAAACAGTCATTAATTCATTTACAGGGTTTAATTTCTCTGAATTTTTCAATACTGGCATGGCTCCTCTATCTCCTCCATCAATAAGAGATATTATTTCTCTCATGCTTTCATTACTATCATATATTTCTTTCCTGTTAATAATGCTTAAAAATAAACTAATTAGCAGACATAATGCCTATGATGTACAGTCTTTCATAAAAACTGTGGAAACCTTTGCTCCATTCCAATTTTATTTTTTCTCAATTTTTGAAATTAGAATACTTTTGCGATACATAGTAAATATTCAGATGGTGGAGTATTTGTAGGTGTACCCATTGCGTTTTCATTCTTTTTCCATCCCTCACCCCATCCTCCCTGTGGTCCCCCCATCCCTACGTCCCCTCCCCACCCTTCCAGAGATCCAACTCTTTGGTCTATTGCAGCTTTCTACTGTTTCTTTAGCCTCAATTCCGCTAATTTTCTCTCTGACCTTTTAACTTCGTTTCTCTTGTTGGTTTCACATCTGGATTGTTCTTGTCTTTCTAGGTTCTTTCAGATTTTCACAGGCCTTGAATAAAATGTAAGGATTTAGTAGAAACTTCTGATCTACAATACTGAGACTTCTCAGCTAAGGTAGAAGTAGTTCTCCATTTCATCAGGGTTCTTCTATGAGTCCCATGAAATTCTCACACAGTTTGGACTATTATTTATTGTTAAATTTAGTCTTACGCCTTTTCACATGAAGATTTGAATGAGTACACAATTACACACTTCTACGTATATTTAAAATTTTAATGAAAACATAAAAATGCATTAAGAAGTATAAAAGCATACCAATAAAGTAAAAAGAGCACAAATAATATTAATAAGGGTGCATTCATTTATTCACCACGGAGATAAAAAATAACATCTCCAACGTTCTAACATCCCATTTCTATGCCCCCCACGCTGTCGGCCTCCTCCCCCTCCTTCCTGGGGTAATCAGTTATTTGGTTTCTGTGATATCATTTCCCCACTTGTATTTATAATTCCATCATCTGTGTGTCATCATCTCTGAATAATATAGATTTGTTTTGCTTGATATTGAACTCAAATAACTGGCCATTACAGCTCCTATCCAAGGTAATTTGCTATCTTCATACTTTAGCTGATACTTTTCAATATTTTAGTTGATTTTCCTACTTTTTTGAAGAAATCATTTACCTTATGTCATTTGTAAGTTGTTATTTGTATTTGCCTCCCAACCCTTATCATGAGTGGTGAAGCGGGGAATCCAGCTTTTTCCTGACATTAATGGCAGACTTCTAGTGGTCCATTGTTGTTATAATACCGGTGGGTATTTTGTGCTAAAGATGTCCATCAGGTGAAACACCATGCTAATACTTTTGTTTTCTATGACAGAATAAAAATATGTTGTCACGTGACAATTTGGTGTCACTCAAGGCAATCATTCGGTTTTATTGTTCTGCGTGATGAATAAGGTTTATAGCGGTTTTGGGGGAGGCCATTTATTTTATCTTGCTGCTCTTGCCATCTAGAAATGTATTTCCCTACTTAGTATTCTTCAGGAAGCTAGAATAGTTTTTTCCTGAATTCTTACTCCACATTTCTTAAGTTTACTTCTAGTGAGTCTATATTTTTGTGTGGCTTATGAGTGGAACTTTTTAAAATTATAATTTATAAATTTAAGTTTGCCATTTTTTTATATGGCTAGTCATCCAAATGAGCTCACTCATTAGATTTAACATTATTTCTATTTATTTTCTTAAGTTTTTCCATTAAATATTCATAGCATTTATAAACAATATCTATTTTTAATATCTTTATTTTAAATATTCACAATTTTGAGATTTCTGCTTCTGGCCATGACAGAGTAACAACAATTAGATTTACCTATTTTAAACAATTAGAGAACAGGACACATGTATTTACAAAGGACTTAGATACTGAGGGAAGGACAGTGCTGAGGCGAGATTCCCAAGAGAAGGGGTCTAGATGGTGGCGCGTCCTATGCTGTACCCCACACTGCCTCAGGACATTCCCAGGCTGTCCTGCAGGGGTCTAACCAAAGTCTGGTCCACTAAGGAGAGACACCAGCATTCGGGGAGGTCAGCCCCCCTCCCCAGTTTTGCAGGATCCAGAAAAGAAGAAAGATACACGCTGAGAAAGAGAGGTCCTTGAGACGTTGGGTAAGTACTGATGTGCACTGACACCTCCAGGTGTGGAAATTGCTTTCAAGAAATTACTCAAACGAATAAAAGCCACTGACTTGTAATAAACAGAATTTCTACTACCCACAACAACTGGGCTTGGAAGTGTTTCCAAAAGCCTGAACAAAACGATGAGAAAATTTGTGGGCTCAGGGACAATACCAGAGAGAATTGATACAAGAGGGGTCTGAGTCGGCCTGCAGACCTCTCTAAAATGTCTTAAAGTCTTTCTTTGGAAATATCTGTGTAATTCCAAGAAATTTGGCTGCACACTAAAATAAAACAACACAATTTAAAGGAACTCAATAAAATCCAGCATCCAACAATGTCAAGTTCATAGTTTCAGGAATACAATAGAAAATTACCAAGAATGAGAAATAGAAAACTCTGTCCATAAAAGAAGGATCAGAAATAACAGAGATGATGGAACAGAGAAGGTCCCAAACATAGTCATTGTAAGTGTGCCTATGTGTTCAGGTGTGTGGAGTTAGCTGGCCTGAGGAGACGACATGGATTAGAGATAGAAAATACATTATTAGAAGTGAAAACTGTATTATTTCAAGGTTAACATCAGATTGGATACTGTAGGTAAATATACCAGTGAGTTGCAAAGATAGCAATAGAATGCTCCAAAATGAAGCACAGAGGGAAGCAGACTGGAGAGATGGTCTGGCCATCGGTGTCCACCAGGTAGCACAAGGCCGTGTGTAAATGAAGTCCTGCACGAGAAGGAGAAAGGCGGGCAGAGTGGGAGTAGGGGAAATGTTCCAAGTCTGTTTTAAAACTATAAATATATAGATTCAAGAAGTTCAAATCATTCTAAACAGAAAGAACATACTTTAAAAAATGTCAAGGCACTGCATGTGGTTTGCATGCAATTTGTCTCCTCTGAAACTCACACTGACATTCGGTGACCATGTTGAGACGTGCTGGGGTCTCTAAGGGTGACAAGACCACTAACAGGGAGTAAGACAGTTTGGGGGGACTGGGTTAGTTTCCATGGGAGCAAGTTGTTACAAATCAAGTTGGCCTTCTTGCTTTATCCCCCGCATCCCCCCGTGCCCTTCTTATTTCCTGTTCTCTTAGGACACAGTGCAAGACCACCAGGTACTGTTGAGCTGCTCGCAGACTTTCTGATCTCAGAACCGTGAGCCAAAATAAACCTTGTTTCTTTATAAATTGTTCAGTATCAAGTATTCCGTGATAGCAAAAGTAAATGGACTAAGATAGCATTTCATTAAACAATTCTGATGAGAACCAATGATAAAAACAGCCAGAGAAAAAGGATGTCACGCACGGAACCGTGAAGATAAAGTGGCCCTAGACCAGTGATGGCGAACCTTTCAGAGCTTTCAGTGATAACATGCAGCCGGCCGTGGCGTGCACGTCACAGGTTTGCTACCCCTGCGCCTAGACTGTTCCTCGGAAGCTGTTCAAGACAGAAAAAGTGGACAGGTATCTTTGATGTACTGAAAGGAAAAATAAGCAGACACACCTGTTTATCTAGGTTTCTTTGCCCAGCAAAAAAGTCCTTCAAAAATAAAGACATTTTAGATAAACAGAAGCCGAGGGAATGTATTCTCAGCAGAATTCTACCTGAGCAAATGTTAAGAGTTACATCAGACAGATGACCACGGCACAAGATAAGAGATGTGGGTCTCCGATGGGGGGTAATGAGCGCTAAAGATGATGACTAGAGAGATGACCAGGAAATATGCTCTCCTACACTCCAGTCATTTAAAAAGACATTTCATTGCACAAAGGCAGAATTATTAATATTTTTAGAGTATGCACAAGTGAAATGTATGACACTACCAGAAAGAATGAGAAACAGAAATGGGAATAATATTTGACAGACTCTGACAGCCCTTAAAATGCAAATTGTAATCCCTTCAGTAACTACTAAAAATAAGACCAGGACAAAAAAAAAAAAAGAAAAAAAGGAAGCGATGTTCACTACTGGAACACACATTGCTTCACACCACAGGAGACGGGGTCCATTGCTTTGGGATTCAAGGCCTCACCAGGGTGAGGCCCTGGTTCATTTACTTCGCTAAGTGTTTTCACAGGAATATCTTCTGCCCTAGGTGAGCATGTGGGGCTTTCGTTGTGGTCTTTAGATATGATTAATCATATCAATAACTTTTCTGATATTAAATCATCTATGCAATACAAATATCAAGTATGCTGCTTTTATGTCTTATTTTTAAGTGTAGGAGTTTTGCCACAATTTTGAAAAACAAGAATGATCACCTGTCCCCTCTGCTCTGTTTCTGTTAACTTCTGTTATCAGAAAGGAACTTGATAAATTGTGAGATTTTTCTTCTTAGTGCATGTATTAAGGTATTTTGATGAAATTGGATGAATTCCTTGGGTATTTTGAGCCAAGTAGCTATGGTAACTACCTCAGTTACACACTCTCTTGTGGGTGCAACAACTTTCTTTAATTCTCTTTGGGTTATTGAATTAATTCATTAGTTTATATTTTCTTTAAAAACCATTTATTAGGAATATTTTATTTTCCCTAACATTGCTCGCTTTCTATGAATAGGGTTAAATAGATTTAAACATGTCATTCTGTTATAATTTTCAATGTGTTCTGCATGAGTTAGTATCACATATTCTGCATATTGTTTGTGTTTTTCTTTAATATCAAATTAACCTTATCACAGTATGCTTTCTTTTACTGAGTTTTTCCCCTAGAGGCAACTATCAAGATTTATTTACCAATTGCATATTTTCTGTAGTTTATTTTTATATTTTACTTTATTTCTTTTACTAGCTTCTGTTTCTTAATTCTTAGTTCATCTCATTCATTTTTAAATTTCCTAATATGTCTAAAATGACATTTTTCTAAAAACAGATTCAGTTCTCTTCCATGGGTTTTCATATCTAATGCTTTTCTGGAAAATCAACAATATAATTTTTAAAGTTGTAATTTCCCCAGAACCGATTGCACATTATTCTATAGACCAAGAGGCGCTAGCAAAGGTTTTGTCGGAGGAAGCGATGCAATCGAATCTATGAGAAATCCCTGCCGGCACTGCGGAGAGTGGATCACGATGAGGGGACGCTTGGAGTGGTTTGGAAGCTGTCACAGGGTCCTCGAGTGCTGATGGCCCTGAAAGGGACAGAGCCACACTGCAGGTTCTGTGTCAGGACGGGGAAAGAGGATGCTAGGCTGGTCAGCAACGCCCAGCACCCCACAGTGCTGGTTAGTGGCTAGGGACACCCAGGGACACCCAGCACCCAGCAGTGCCGATCAGGGACACCCAGCACCCAGCAGTACTAGTCAGGGTCACCTCGCACCCCATAGTGCTGGCCAGGGGCAGCTAGCACACAGCAGTGCTGATGAGGGACACCCACCATCCCCAGTGCTGGTCAGGGACACCTGGGGGCCTCAGTGGGCTGGAAGTGGTTGGGAGCCCCAGTCCAGGTGCCAGGGTGCCTAGAAATCACACAGAGTGCCGGGGCCCTGGTGAGCGGACACCAGCACGGACCGGGCTGTTCCCAGCGGGTGACATCAGCCCACAGCGGGAATCCTCACCTCTGCCACCTCGGCCCGGCCTCCTGTCTTCTGTGGGTGCCACACATGCTCTGTGGCTCCATCCTCTTATTCTCTGCTCCGGGACACTTTCCTCAGTGCCCACTGTGGCCAGCTCAGGGGCGAGCTAGCTCTGCCGGTCCGCCTCGTGTCCCCTGCACCCCCTTCCCAGGCAGCCCCACTGGCAGAGGCCGCTCGCTCCTCCAGCCCTGTGTTAGGAGAGATGAGCCGCCCGTGCCGTGCAGATCAATAGGAGAAGTCGGACCAGGTGATTTAAAAAACCCAAAGACGTGAGATTAAAGAGGACAGCACGCAAGAGTCCAGAGCCCGGAAACAGAAGCGCAGCGAAGCGGTGGCTCTTTCCCGCCAGTGTGTCTGCGGGCTCTTCACCGCGCGAGCCCAGAGCCCGGGAACCCAGAGACAGAGACACAGAGACAGAGACAGGGACAGCGACGGCCAGGGTGCCGACTGCGAGTGTGTGCGGTACCGGCGCCGGGGGCATTTGTCCACTTGTGAGTGGTGTGGAGCCACGTGTTCAGATGCTGAGCAGAGAGAGGCAGGTGAAATACTGAGATGCCAATTGCGGGTCACCCCAGCACTCACCCCGGGAGGCTGAGGCAGGAGGATTAGAGCTCCAGCCCAGCCTGGGAAACTTGGGAACTTAGCATGACCTTGTCTCGAAAGAAAATACCTTCTAGAAGGACTGGGGAGGTAGCCACCTCTGAAGGCGCAGGGCTCCATCCCTAGTCACACACGCGCGCAGTCCGAGAAGCCATGTGGCGCTTGCAGGGGTCTCCCTACGCTCAGGAGTACAAGATCGGACTTCAGAGAGCGGAGAAGAAAGACGCTGCGGAGCGGCGCAGACTTTGGAGCGAGGCCCACAAGTCCGAACCCTGCGCTCCTGAGTCTGAAGCCCACGTCTAACGACGCCACTCACCGGTTAGATCTGAGAGATCTGCATCCAGCCTGACGAAGGCCAGGCACGAGGTGAGCCGCCTCTGGAAGAGGCTAACGTGAGCCAGAACCTTCGGTCACGTCCAGCGGTTTTCCACATGCATTTCCAAGCATTCCATTCAAAACGCTGTGGGAATCCGGCTTCTCCCTCAATCAAGGAATCTGCTCAGCGCTTCTTTGGCCTTCGCGGTGCCTGAAATGTTACCGAGTTCCTAGGGGTCTACTGAGCTGGCAAAGAGGGGGGCTCGGTAGCAGGTACAACCCGGTGCTCAGCGGGCCGTGCTGGACGGTGGTGACCGGCCGGCTCCTGAACTGAAAACCCAGAGAAGAGATCACGGACGAATAAAACAGCGCCTGATAGAGCCCCTTCATTAGAATTTGACTCCAATTCTTGAAAAACAGCGTAGAAGATCTATGTGGTGCAGGGTGGGATCATCATACATCGTCTCGGACTCCTTCTGACGCTTGTCTTATGAACAGTTCTTTCCATTGCTTCATTTACACCTGAGTGTGTTGCAGACAACGCAGGCTTCTTTCTTTCTGAGTAAACAAATTATTGTTTTATTTCCTCTCTCACCAAGACATTAATTTTATTTACTATTTATATCTTTACCTTATTATATTAATATAATTAATTAACATATTAAGCATCAAACCACTTAATGTATTACACTTCTAAAAATGTACACACTCGTAATGAAAACATTAAAGCCAGGACACAGAAGATAAGTAAGAGACTTCCCAGCTGTCTCCCACTCAACACCACAGACTGTGTCCCATAAATTCAGTCACTGTTAATATCTTGCTTCGTATTTATATTCTTTTAGCCCATTTCCAAAGCATATTCAAATCTGTGAAAAGTAATAGTTTTTAAAAAAATTACATTGCAAACACAAGTGTAATTTCCCTTTTGTTTCCTAGCATAGTACTCCTTAGATATCTTCATGGTTCAGTGTTTTTAGGATCTGCCTCTTCTTATATATTTTTGGCATTCTATTATATTGATATAGTATGTGATTTTTAATGGACATTTATGTGGCTTCCTCTTTTGTTTTTTTTTCTGCTGCTAAAAAAATCAACTTCAATCCTTTGAAAACTTTGTAAATATTGCCTTAGGGTAAATTCCTACAGTGGAAAGGATGGATCAAAGGCTGGGCACATTTTGCAATATCAAAAGACATTGCCAAAAGTTTATATCAATTAATACCCCAGCCTCAGTTTAGGAGGATACTAATTTTCTCAGATTAATTCTGGTTTTATCAACATTTTCAATATTTAACCTATTCGTTTCCATGTCCGAAGGCTCTACAAAGAAATAGTGTCAGAAAGACAGAAAGATTTGCATGATTTCCTCCCAATTAACAGCGCATTTAATGCTTTAGCGTTGCAGAGCTATTGTATTTATTATGCCATAAAATCTTCAAAATAATTTTTTGAAGTACACTATTTTAGTCCTCACTATGGGAACAAACTTAGGCATGAAATGATAAATTACTTGTTCAAATTCACACTGATATTAAGTGCTTCAGTTGGTATTAAAAATCCAGTCACATGCTGAGGTTTGATAAAAACAGATATTTAAGTCCACCTATATTACATTCAGTTAATTGGTAATGCATAATCCTTCATTACACTAGTTCAAAATTAGTATGTTTCATTTTATTTACCTTATGTACTTAAAACTATGTTAGAAAATTTAATAATGAAGTGTAACATCGTTTTAGAGACAGTTTTCAAAGTATAGACACCCACTTTTTAAATAAAAAACAGTGAACAAATAAGATACAAAAGGCTGCAATTTTCTCTGCATGATAACTGTTGGCCTCAGGTTTAAAAGTGAGCTTTGTGTCCAGGAGATCTAAGTTAGAGATTTGTTTCTGCTACTTTCTGTTTGAAGGAGGAGGAAACTTACTTAGGGACACTAATTATCTGGCATGTGTAAGACTAAGGGAAGAGTAAATAAGGTCTCCTATGGGAAGCACCTGACACACAGTTCACACCCGACGATCGTTGCTGCGTTTATTATTATAATTATTGTTGACCCTGATAACTTTAAAAACTGAATATAATTCATAATATTTGGTGTTGCTATAAATATTCATGGACTCTGCCTTTCCCAAGTTACAGAAATACCCGTTTATAGGTTCTTTGCCTTTGTTTCTTCCTTGAGGACCTACACCATTTCAGTTGGCATTGTTCCGTGGTAAAGCTGGCAGGGTACATGCGGGACAGCTTAGCTGTACAGATAAAGCTATTTAAGTCCAGACTGGTTTACCAAAGGTACTCTGATTCTTGGTGCCAAAAAAAAAAAAAAAAAAAAAAAAAAAAAAAACAAAACAACCCTTGATTCCCACTTTCTTTTATTTTTCCTTATGGTTAATTATTTCAGTTTAAGTTATTGTGCATATTTAAGATATTTTGAAGTAATTGTTAAAAGTATAAGCCAAATATTGAAAAGTTCCCTTGGTGCCACCAGTAATAGAACACATATTTCTCCTCACTTCACTGAAAGGAGTCTCTGTAACTCCTAATGTGTGAACTTTCCCACAGTTATTTTTAAGGAATGAGGCCCAGACTGCAATTCCGGTCATTGATTTGTCTACTTCTTTAGTAAGATGAAATTTAATTTATTCTTGCATTTGTTATATATCTTGTCTCTGTGATTTTATGGACAGCTAAATACCTTCGTCTTGTAAACCTAGATATAATTAAAAACATTTCAATGCCTGCCTGTAAATTGCTCCAATTTTTAATTGACTAAAATTATTATCTGTCATAATAGCAACTCAGAAACTTAGATAATAAAATAGAACAATAAATTAATTATGAACGGAAGTAAAATCGATAGCTGTTCCGACTTCAGCCTTAAAGTGCTGGACGGCAGTCACTGCTCCTGCAACTGTGGAATAAAGTCACAAAGCAGCCCTAGATGTGGTGACTTCAAAACCAAGCAGCTCTTTGACTTTAATTCGACAGAGACGATCTTAAGCGCCAGGTGGTTAGATGGTGCTTCACCACCAAAGAGCAAACAATCAAATGTTACTTTCAAATCTGTTGCTTGTGACTTGGATTTCTTTTCTACAAATGCAATGTGAGTGACTTAGTCCAACTAATATCAAGATAAAACCTGATGTATACAGACATCTCTGATGTGGTCTTCACATTAATACGTCCATCTGGGTAACATTACTGCTATGAAAATGGCATCCACCCTTGGAGAATTCCATCATTTAAGAATGGGAAGCCAGTGGGTTCCACTGTCCCTGTGTTTATGCTTTTTACAGCTATCTAGCCATCTGTTGTTGGTAAGTTGAGACCATCCTCAGATAAGATATTGCCTCTTAAATTTAAATAGACATTTTGGCTTATAGTTTTTGATGATAAGAATTTGATTCAAAGGTTTATATTTTCCAAATATATGATCAGTCAAAATTTGCTTTTCTTATATAAGGTGAAAGAATAGTAATTATTGCTAACATTATTCACTTGGTAATTATAAAGTGTATTATAATGGAAATTTAAATTTTATTAATTCTTAAAATTTTAGTTGACATGTGTTTTTGGGTATAATACTTACATATAACTACGCCAGACATTCTTGGCAAAGCAGAGGAAAATGTTGTTCCTGAGATTACAACATGGTATACATTTTGCCTTGCCCCAAATTCACCATACCAATTTGTAAAAAATTACACTATCTTTGCCTGGTAGCTTAGAGCAAAAACTAAGCAGCTTTGCCCCCCCTCCCATTATAATGCTCCCGTCTTGTCACTTGCTGACCATGGACTGAATTCCCTGAAAATGTGAGCCTAGTTCGCCCTCTCTTCCTTTAAACTGTAGGTGTCAGGAATTGTGTCCCTACAACAGGACAGCTGACTGATGCTTCCGTAGTCCACTCCTTTCACCCCAGCCCTGTCTCTACTTCCCTTCCCCCTCAATGGCGCTGTCATTCTGATCTCATCAGTAGTTTGATCCACATTTGAACACAAGCTTTGCTCTGAACTCATAAGAATTTGGGGGAAACATTTTAGGTCTAAACTATAACAGCGACTTGGTACAAGCAGGTCACACACTAATGTGACCACATCTCCATGTGTCTGTTACTCAGCAATGACCCTTTGCCTGGCACACAGCATCTCAGGAAATACTGTATTTTCTGTTAGCAGATTGTGGGAGGGATGCACATGACAATCGCAAGCTTGGTGCAGATGACGAATGCGGGGGACAATGAACTCTTTGTCTATATTGTGCCTAACTTCTCTGGGCAAAACCCAGCTTGAATCACATTGGAATGAAATACTAGTGAAGTGTCTTCCATTTTATATCCATTTTAAATGCGTGCGTTATATCCATGTTATAAATTAAGCGATGGTATATTCTTTCAAATTATATTTATATCTCCAAACCCAAATCCCTAATTTGCTTTTTTACTTAATGCCTTTTTTTTTCATTTCTGAAGTCTAAAATATTAAAAAAAATACCTATTTCTTGAGAAGATACTGAGCTTTTGCTTAGGGTCATGCATAAAGAAGGTTGATTTAAATAATCACAGGAGTTAAATTGCTTCTGTCAGGGAGTTCTACATTTTTGGCAGTTATAGGCTGCCTTTATTCAGTTTAATGGTGAAGATTTGACTTTGTTAGATTTTTTTCTTCTTAGTAAATGAATGGTGCATCTTTCTTTAATTGTGATCCTCATCAACCATTTGGCCCAGTAATGGTATGCAAATTAAACCCTTTAAAAATTAATGCTAACATTTATTAAATAATGCATCATACAAAAAGTTAATTTGAAATTCCAAGTTGAGCTTCCTGTCTGCTCATGAGAAAGTGTTTTTGTGCCATCTTCATAAAACATCTTTATAGTCTTCCTAAATACCTTGAAGGTTTTTCAGTGTTTTGCAAAATTGTCACTGTGGAGACTGTCCATGGAGACAGACTCTGCTTTTCAGTTTTGATTTAGAGACAATCGCAGATTTTGAACCTATAACACCCTTCTAACTTTCTATACTTAAAGCACATATTGGTGTTTCCTTACCAAGTTTAAGGGCAAGTCTAATTAAAGGTCGAGTCTACTCATATTATGCAAGCTTGCATTCACCTTCCATCCCAAACCAGAATGTACATTGGTTGCTGGTTTCGCAACTGTAAGCCTTCTGCAACTTCCCCACTCAGACAGCACTGGCATTCAGTCTGGCATAAATAGTGACTTTATAAATTTGATTTGGAAAGTTTAAGTGAGATGGTGACGATGATGAGCATAATCTGGGAAGACCATACCATCTTAGAAGGCAGTCTGGTAGTGTTGTAACAGGAAGGTGACTGATGGGGTTTTAATGCCAGCTTTTGCTGCCTGCTCCTTGGTCCCAGACAAGCTCCTTAATCTCTCTAGGTGTCATTTCTTCATCTGTGAAAGTAATAGCAGCAATAGCACTTGCTGCGGTTTAGCTCTAAAGTGTTTCCTGAAGGTCTTGTGCACGCAGATGTGGGACTTTGGAAGATGACTGCCTGGGTCTCAGGGCCACCACGCTCATCACCAGATTGATCCATTGAAGAGTTCATAGCCGACTGTGCTGATAAGAGGTGGTCACTTGGGGTGGGACCTGGAAGGGTGCATCTCTGTGGCTGGTTCCTCCCTTTTCTCTGTGCTTCCTGGCTGCCATGGTGTGAGCCCTTTTCCTCCACCACGCCCTTCCACTGTGCCCTTTCTGTCTTGGAGTCTGTAGACCACGGACCAACCATCTGCTGCTGTGTGCTAAATAAACCTCTGTTCGAGTTCCAGGTGCTGAGTGTTTTGCCCCAGTGATACGAAAGCTGACTAAAACAGTACTGATCCCAGGGGATTGTTAAGTTCACAGGAAACAATAAATATAAGTCCTTAAAACAGCTGCTGATATGAAGTGCATACCACCGGCGAATGATCAGTATACTGAGCATTTTTCTCTTGCTGAAAAGCCTTTAGCTCTACTGCTTATGTCTTCAGAGTTTTCGAGAGTAATTTGCATTTGACCTGCTAACATAGCACCCAGTCAAATATTTAACTTTGCATTGTCCCTAGTAATGAAGTTTGAAAGAGAATGTAGAACTAACTCTTCAGTTGCTGCTGCTTCTTCTGTTCACTGTGAATTAACACACAGAACTTTCCTGTGTGGGTTTTCACTTTATCAAACATGCATTTAACACATATTTTGTGCAAGCTGGCATTAAGCAGGGAGTTAGCAGGGTGTGACACTGTCCTTTTTGGAGTTAGTTCTACGGTTAACAAGAGACCCCAAAACATGAAAAGTTAATGCTGACATAGAAAATTAAAAGGTATTTTGAGAATTCATAATAATAAAAGTGTATCACAAAAGAACACGATTAAGCATCTGAGAGATGAAATGAACTGTAAGGGCAAGTTTGCCTACTTTTTACTTCTTTTGTTTATACCTTTTTTTTTCCCTCCTCTCAGAGGAGTTGAGGCTAAGCGTTTGCAGTAAATCGAAAGCCCTGTAGTTGTGTTGGTCCCAGGGGCTTCCAGCGAGGGGAACCTCGGAAAGAGGGAAGGCTGGGTCTCAGTGGAGTGTCCTCTCCCGGGGGCCCTGGGCATTAGTGAGCGCTGCGACTGCACAGTTAGGCTGGAGACAGTGGAACTCAAGATTGTCAGCAATGACTCCATCTCCGGTCGCTGTTCAGACCAAGCCCACAGCGAGTTCACAAACTTTCACCAAGAAACAAGTGGAATTAGATGCCACGGATGACAAGCCTGACCATTTGATCACTGTATATTTACCGAGGACTTGGTCAGGATCTCCAAAGGAAAATGACTGGATGTGCCCCAGATGCTGGAAAGGAAGACGCGGTGCGGCGTGGGCTCCCGGCCTCCGGTTGCTCACAGACCATGTGAGAAGGACTTGCAACGCTCCACAGCTCAGAAGGAGGTGAGATGGAGCCGGGCTGAGATGCACGGGGCGGGATGGTGCAGGGGCGGGGGCTGCGTCAGGGAGGGGCGCAGAGGGCGGCAGCCAGGGTGCTCCCTTCCTTGGATTCCTGAGTAGAAGCCAAGGAAAAGTTTTATTTTGGTTCAGTTCAAAGTACTTCACAACTTTTCTCTTTCCACAGAATCTCAAGCAACAGTGAGTCAGACTTGCTAAGCTCAGTATTGATCAGCGATCAGCCGGAGTCGTGGGACGGAGGCTGTTGTCCACTGACTGGCTGGTGTCCCTGGAGGCTGCCTTAAAAGCAGGTCTGGGGCTTCGATATCTGAGTCAGTTGGGAGGCACTTTAACTCGCAGACAAGGACAGTGTCAGGTATAAGGAAAAGCTGTTCTTTCATTGAACTTGAAAGATTTTTTTTCTCGATTGTCCATTTATTTCTTATTTTATCAATCATTGATGTGTATACCAGAGCCAAGGGTGTGGGCTGCTTTGGCAGTGAACAAGCCCGGGGTAGTATCTGATGAACTCCTGTAGTCTAGTAGTTTGCACTTTGTTGTCTCACGGAACTGTCAAATTCACCGGGCAGTCAGGGAGTGTCCAGTGGGCCGAGGACAGCCTGCTGCGCCCTCTTCCTGCGCTCCTCCCGGCCGGCCGGGCTCCGCGCCTCCCTCCTCTGCTCTGCGCTGGCCCGCACCTTCTGTTTCCCTCCCTGATCCCTTTGCCTTCTCCCTCTTTTTCGTTATCTTTCTCTCTTTTTTCACTCCATCCTCCCTAACGGCCTTTCTTCAACAAATATTTTTGGACTTACCTGCTTGGTCTCAGGAACCGACCCAACTGACAAGCACGAGCCACCGCGTGGCCCTGCTCTCTGGCCCTGAATCACCTCGGGATGGGGGACAGCGCCTCGCAGGGAAGCTCCAACGCCCCAAATCCTCCCGAGGAGACCTGAGTGGGGAGGGTGGGCTGGGATCGTGGCCAGGCCAAACAGTGCTACGGGAAACAGTCCTGCCTTCCTCCCCAGGCCAAGGGAAGAGCAGGCCGCCACTGTCAGACTCCTGCTCTGGCCGAGGGGTGTGCAGTACACCTGGCTGCGACACACGTTTCAAACATGTTTAAGGCAGATCTTACCTCCTAACCATGCTATTCAGTGGAGGAGTCAGTGCAGAAGGAGGGGAGGCCCCCTCCATTATTTGTAAGAATTTAGGACCCAGCTGGAGAAGGAGGTTTTGAACCTTTTCCTTAAGGGGTGTGGGGTGGCTGTGAGCTCAGGTCTGGAGGCCGGGCAGCGCGGCTGGCCTGACTCAGCCTAACTTCGGAGTGTCTCCCTCTAACCCCCTTCCTCTGTGGAGTGAGAAGCACTGAACATTCCCACCTTCACTGTGGAGAATCTGGGAGATGGTGGCTCGAGGGCCAGATTATTGAAAAGTTCCAAACGCAGTTTTTAATGCTCATAAACTAGTAAGAAAAGGAATCATTGGGCAATATGACTAATTGAATGTGTAGACAATAATCACGCTATCTATTGATAACATTCCAAACTATTTTTTTGGAAATATAAAATAGCATGATCTTTATCTTTCAAAAGTGAAACTCGGAGCTAAGAGAGAAAGCTGATCCAATTCCTTCTGCATGTAAACGTAGACCGAATAGATTTCTTTTTGGTGTTGTTGTTGTTGTTTATTTTAAAAAAGCAAAACAGAAAAAAGGTAGAAGTAATACAGAATTTCAAAACAAAAACAGTGAGAAATCAGTGCTAGTCAATATATTATATATTGTTATCTTAGAAGTAGTTGTTCAAGTTATAAGATCTAGGCATAAAAAATGATCAGACAATCAAACAATGACAACACAAACTATTCTTTCTGATGAACAGAGAATTAAGAGTATAGGAATCAATCTTGCATACTTTTACATACATACAGTTATATGTGTATCTCTACAAACGTATAATCCAATATGTGCAATAGATATTGTAATAAGGAAAGGGAAAGTAATCAAAATTAAAGAACAGCTGAAACAGAGGAAAGGAGAAACGAATGGATTTCAAGTGAACACATCTTATCAAAATTTGCATAGAGACAACAATGTAACATCCCTAATTGTTCCAGTTCTCAACTTTTTGTAACATTTTTCCAGCCTAGGGCTAGATTTATCCATAGCAGGAAAAATTTACTAAGATCTTTGAGAACAAACCTAACCCTAAGTGGCTATTTTATGCACTTGTAAGAAAAAAATGCAAGAAAAACAAATTTTGATTTGTTTTGTGTATTTGTATCAGCAAACAATTTGAATCAGTTATTCTATAACAACACATGAGTGCAGGAGACTATGCTTCCTTTTTCCTGATTTAAAATATTTAAATATACAAAATAAAGAATAGTAGTAATAGCCTAGTGAATTTCCACGTTAGCCTCGAAACATTGCGGACATTCAGCGATGAAGACAGTGGTCATGTGCAGGGCGAGATGTGTCCCGGCAGTGAGCGCTGCGGATGAATCTGACTGTGACATGCTGGGAAGTTACCTTTGTGGTGTCTATAACAAAACAAGCTTCTTCAGAAGCTTCAACCTCATTAGCTCTTACTTTCTCCCTTCCTATTTATCATATACAGAAAAACATGGCTGAGTTTAGGAACTACAAAATTAAAATGGCCAATGGTCTTATGGTAAATAGTTTACAGTGAGCTTTTTACAGGGTGACTACATATTAGTTACTAGTGAGGTTCAGGTATTCTGTGGTAGCAACCCATATCAGTACCAGGACAGTGAGATATTCTCTACTATTAATTTATTCCCAGGGCAATCCAACTCTGTTGAGAAGTAATTTTAAAGAGTAAGAGAATTTTTATAATTTGTTTTAAAATAGGATTTATCCACAAAATCACAAGAATGCCACCATAAATAACTTTCTAAGCAGAGCTATATCAACCCATTGTTTACACAGTTGGAAAAATTAGATTAAAAAACTGAAGTTAAAAAGAAGAGCAAAACAGCATCTTATTCTATGGAACTGACATTCTAGTGAGGGAGAGAAAAACAAACAAAAAATGTAACAAGTGAAGGTTCATACAGTGAGAAGGGCTGTAGGTTCTCCCCCAGCTGAGGCCCGAGACTGGACACCAGGTAGAGGAAATGACAGACATGTGAAGAAGCAAGTAGCATGAAGACCACTGGAGTCAAGTTTCAGGGAAAGAGTCCCCAAATGGAACAACTGGCACAAAGGTAATGGCAAACCAAACGTATCTGAGGAACAAAGAAAACCAGGGTAGCTGGAATGTGGAACTAGGGGAGTTGGGAATGACAGGGCTTTGATGGACTTCCTGAACTGGACGTCACTGGGAAGCTTAAAGAGGGCACCATGTCCCTTGATTCGTACCAATGTTCTCGCTTCTACGAGGATGGTGTACTAGGAGGCAAGGGTGGAGGCTCCAGAGCTGTTAGCAAGTCCGTGCCACTGCCCGGTGAGGGGAGATGACGGTGTGGGCTGGACAGAGGTAGGGCAGACAGAGTGAGCTTCGGAAGTGGGATGGACAGGACTTGATGAAGTGCTGGGAGTCAGAGGTGATGGAACCTAGGGAGCTGAGAATCTTCTATTAGTTAAGAGCGGGTGATGGGGCTGTTTACTGAGAAGGAAGTCTGGGGGGTGGGTAATTTTGGTAGTGAGCAGCAGGAAGGCCGCTGTGGAGACTCTATCCATTTGCTGGGATTGCCATCACAAAATGCCGAAGACTGGGTAGCCTGGAAAGTAGATGTTTGTCTCTTGGTTCTGAAAATGGGGATGGGCTTTCAGTGAAGTCTCTCTTCCTTCCTGGTACACTTCCTTCCTCTCTACCTTCCTGGACCCTCTCACCATGTAAAACATACATCCCCTCTCACATCTCCTCCAGTGAGAACACTAATCCTGTTGGATCAGGGTCCTCACACCATGGCTTCATTTAAATTAATCACTTCTCTAAACACAGCTATGTTGGGGTTTGAGCTTCAACACTTGCATTTGAGAGGCACAAACATTTGGTCAAGAAGAGTCAGAATATTGAGCAGTGGCCAAGTGGATAGAAAGAAAACAGAGTAACAGAGGGCAAGGGGGAAAAAAAAGAATTAATGGAGACTGGGCAATTTAACTATGTCAGATAACACTATGAGGTCAACTAAAATGAAGACAGGACTCTGACCACTTGGTTTATCAGCGTACCCACAGGTCACTGCTGAACTTAACCAAAACCAGTTCCCATGGAGTGGTGCAGCAGGTATTCACTGGTGAGGTAGTAGCTCTCGCCTAAGCCTTCATCCTGCGATGTCAACGCCATGCAATTAAGAAACATCCAGCAGACTAGCAAGCCTGCCCCTGGGGACCCGATGGGCCACAGAAGTATGACCCTGGGAACCGTATGCAGTTGCTCACCCCTTTCTCTCTGACA
This sequence comes from Dasyprocta punctata, assembly GCA_004363535.1. Lineage (NCBI taxonomy): Eukaryota > Metazoa > Chordata > Mammalia > Rodentia > Dasyproctidae > Dasyprocta > Dasyprocta punctata. The sequence goes on along the minus strand of RJWM01002336.1, from coordinate 98,303 downwards.
CTCTTCCCCTCTCTGCCTCCTGACTCCATGCACTAAGCAGTTTTGCTGCACTGGGGCCTTTCACCTTGATGTCTCTGCCTTGGAGCAGGTGATCGTGGGCTGAATCGCTTGAAATCAGGAGTCAAATCAAATCTCTCTTCTTTCCGTTGTGAGCATCAGGTATTATATCCAGCAACAGGAAAGTTGGCTAATACAGTAACTGCTTAGAGAAATTTTTGCTATGCAAAGAAATTGATGAATTGAATAGTAGTTAGAGGTATGATTTTGATGAGAAGAGTTTAATACAAAGGAAGAATTGATTTACAAAGGAAATTACAATAGTGAAAGGTTTGAGATGATAAAAGAGAAGGAGAAGAGAGAGACTGGCCTTCCAGGGAAGCAGACCCATTTGGTCTGTAGTATTGGGGAGCAGAAGGCAGAGAGTGTGGGTCTTGGTAAGTCTGCGTTGGTGAGCTCTACAGTGGAGAGACAAGGGATCTCCTTCCTGTTTAATTGTTTCCACATCGTATGTAGTCAGGTGCTCCGGTGTCAGGAGGTATAATTTGACACCTGCTGCAAAAGTTACAAAAGACTTCTGTATAAAAAGAGGAATGCAGAAATTTGGAAATGAAGTTAGATCATTCCTGAGGGTATCTTCCCAAATATGAATAATTTATTATAAAATTAATAAAATAAAAAGGGAACAAGAGCATGTTGGGAAGAGCAGTCTATTTTCTTTAATGTCTTGATCCAACCTTCAGTAAGCCATGCAATGGTACCAAGCCTCAGATTTGGAGATAAAGAATCCACCATAGACCATGCCAACCTTGCCAACTATCTGAAAGTTCTTTCTATGTGAATTGAATACCTATGTGTTGTATGTCCTGCCACGTGTGATCTGGGGTGTACTATGGTACCTCCAGAACTCCCATTCAGCTGAGGTGCTATCTGTGGGCAGAACTGTGGCTGTCAGCCAGTGTCCGTCAGTGATGCTGCAGTGATCCTGTGCCCCAGGTGTGCGTCCCAGTCATCTGGAGACCTGGAGGACATTCAGAGGACGATCATGTCAACCACACTTATTCCTTCAACTGTATTGTCAAGTGGGAGGCTGAGGTTCCTAACTCCCATCGGCAAAGAAGCACAATTTTGCTCCAAAAATCACATATTTTTTTCAGTGGCAATGATCACAACAAAGCCTGTTTCATTTTCCCCTCAGAACTACAGAAATATGTGAGTTGCAATACAGCTATGTCACATTTTGGATAGCAAAGTTTTCTTAAGAAAGATCAAATATTCATGAAAGACATAGTCACTACACACTGAAAAATGCTTCATGGAGATAAATCTATCCCCACACAAATCCCAGTTGAGAGTTAGAAGTGTAACACATGTGATGGTTTACATGCCCCGAAGTCTCACGTGTTTGGAAGGTGGCTGGATCATGGGGTGACTGGATAATGATCAGTTCATGTCTGAATGGGCAGTGAGGAGGTGGGGCCAGGCTGGACCTTGTCAGTGGAGCCCAGAAAGGCAGATTCCTGTCCCTGCTACCACCCCTCTCTCTGCTTCCTGGCCGCCATTCTGTGAGCAGCTCTCCTCCGCCAGGCCAGACCCCTCCACTGTGCTGTGTCTGTCTTGGAACCAGCTGACCATGGACTGAAATCGCGAACCAAAGTAAAGCTCCCCTCTAAGTTGCAGACATGGTGGGTATTCTGTCCCAGCAATGGAGAAGCGACCAGTAGGCACCAATTTCTGCATTCTTTTAATAGAAACAAGCAATGAGAATCTCTGGAAGGAAGCTACACAGAATTTCCCTTTGGTGCCCTGTGATAGAAACTTAAGGTATTGAAACCAGGATATTTCAATTTACAACCAGATTTTCCTTTCGAACAAGTTCCTAGTAATTTGTCAGCCCACTTCCTTCATTAGTGGGAATGATACGCTGCCCCACTCACTGAGAATCACAGTCCTGCCACCTAGTGATTTCTGCGAGTGGCTCCCGGGCGAAGCACGTGCCTCGTGTAATTCCCACTCTCCACGCGGCTCCTGCTTCCACTTGCATCGCCGTGGAACATCTCCATACCCGACAGGACCAGAGTTCAGGAGCTTCTGGCTCACCGTTGTCAGGTAATGATTTTCTATATTCAGTTAAGTACCTTTGTTTTAAAAAGGAAACATTGCATCCTGCCACCTAGCAGCCAAAAGCAGCATACCTGTGAGTATCTAAGATAATTACACTCAAAGGTATTCACCCACGTTAAGAGAAATGACAAGATTCCTTTTTTTTTTTTTAAGGCTGAACGATATGTAGTTTTTAAAAAATAAACAACAAAGTATAAATAGTAAAATCCCACTGCACCTATGAAAATTCGTATTTGAAAGCAAGTGCCTTAAAGGGAAAAGTGACAATGATTATGATCTTTCACCAATAAAAATATTTTCTAGTTAATATTGATGTCACACTCACAAAAAGTACTCTGTTTCTAGCGCAGATTTTACCTTTGTGTTTCAAGTTTCAAACCTCTGATCTAAGAGGGGTTGAAGGGAAAGAACAAGAAAGAATGAGAGAGTGAGAGGGGGGAAGAGAGCGGGAGGTGGGGGGAAGGAAGGAAGGAAGGCAGGAAAGTCAAAGACAGGAAGGAAGGGAGAAAGCAGGGAAGAAGGAAGTGGAGGAGGTAATTTTTCTGCTTCCCTTTAAGGTATTTTTTAAGAGACATTCTTTCCCTTATACCTTGTCGGTTTTAAAGGAGAATCCGAAAATTTGAAATAGCTTTAAAAAACACAGGCTGCATAAAATAATAAATAAATAGGAAAAACGGGACCAGCCCAGAGGGGACCGAGAGTGTGCCAACTGCTCCTGCCCAGCACGGTTGCTCAAGGCAGGCTCCCTCGGACCCAGAGCCGGGGCGGGAAACCCGTCCGTTGTGCAGCGGTGCGGTGCCCCGCAGCGAGCACGAAGCGTTTCTTTTTGTGTCCGGACTCCTTCGCAGTCATTCAGGAAGTAAGTGCTGTGTGCAGACCCTGACCACGCGTCCACAGGGGCAGGCTTCACTCTTCTCTTCGAGCGCGGCGCATCAGAGGCGGAGGCTAAATCAGAGCGTCGGTCGGCTCGGGGCCCCGCGCGCTTTGTCCGAGTGGGTTGGCTTCTAGGAGTCTGGAGGGCTTCACAGATAAACCCGAGGCTGCGCGGAGAAAATGATAGGCTTTTAGTTCCCAAACTTCAACATTTTCATTCACATTTGTGTAGTGTTTTCTACCTTTTTTTTTAACCTTTGTTATTTTTTTTCTACTCTACTATAGCGATGTGTATTTTATTTTGCAAATTTAAGTAGTAACTGAGCGGATAGCATTTTGTGTTTTTTATTCCGATAACCAAAGGAAAACAATTTTATGTCAGAAATTTAGAAAAGTCAAGAAAATGTACAAAAATATAAGAATATTTAAATTCCAGTGATAATTTTTTCCTTGCTTTTGGAAATAATTTGAAGTAAGAGCCTTACTTCTATTCTACAAATTTGACCCTAAAGGTAATACCTCTCAGCAATATAGCATGAGTTCAGATAAAAAACATTTTATATATATATATATATATATATATATATATATAAAATTATACTTTCTGTAAGTATAACAGTGGTTTCTTCCACTCAAAAGTTAACCAGTATGTATTTGTGAGCATGTGAGTGTGTATATTTTAAATAACAAGTTACTATTTTCTTCGCCCCAGGTCTGTCTAATTTAGCGAACCTCATTCCTTCCACAACAGCGAGGCATGAATTGTGTTGATATTTCATTGTCCTTCTCCTGTGGATACTGGAGATGTCCCCAGACCTGCTTACAAACAGTACTGAAGGTGACATCATTGCACACGTACTTTGCTGTACACAGGCTGACATTTCCGTGGGATCAACTCCCAAATTTGGTGCTGCTCACAAATAGTTCTGTGCACTCCTGATTTTGAAAGAGTGTACCCAACTGTAGACAGTTTGAGTCACTTTTACAGACATTCCTTGTTCAATGACTGAGTCACATTCCTGTGACTAAGTCCTTAAATGAATTGGTCACTGAATGAGGAATAGTATGTAGTATGTATATTAGGATTTTCAGGACAGAGAAATGGTCAAAGGGAACTCCAGCTTGAAGAATTTGCTTTTATTTCCGTAACTCCTACATGCAGTACTGTGATGTATGACATGGAATTATAATACTGTACTGTACAGTAAATGCCATCAGCAAAAATTACAGTACTGTATAATCAAACTGCACTGCACAAAAAATACATAGAGACTCTACAAGCAAGTTGTACAGAATTGTACATTAAAAAAAAAGAGGGGTGGTTGAAAGGTTCTGGCCCTAGTATAAATTACTCTGCAATTATGGCGCTGGTTTAACATGGAAGAGGGCAGAGTGGGAAGGCTCACTCCACGACCATGCCCTCCTTCTTCCTCTTTGGCCCAAATTGTTACTTTCCGTTTGTGCGCGAAGCAAATTCCAATCAGTTCCTCGAAGGTTACCAATGCCCACCCCATGTGCCACTTCCAATCAGAGGTCATATAATCCTCTGCCTCTCTGTATCCAATTGGAGGAGAAAACCACACCCCTGCAGGTGATGGGCTCCTCTCCATGTCCTCAATAAATAGCCACCTTCTCTGTCCTTTTGCTTCTCTATGGCGCCAGAAAACCCTAACAGTGGTAAGTCTGAATAGTCATTAAATGGGCAGGTCGGTAAGTGAGGGATATTTGTTCTCCTCAAGGGACAGAGTTGATTTCACTCGAGTATTGTACTTCAGAAATGCTCATGTTAGAATATGATCATTTTTATGTGCATTAAATGTGCTTTAAAACTATCTGTCACTGATAGCTCTGTAGTCCTCCCTGAGCTGACTCACCAATTTGACTTTCTAATGCTCCCAATGGCAGGATCCACAGATTTTTTTGTATTAAATAATGCAGTACAAAATGTTAGCATTGCATCTGGCTCATTCAAAGACTTTGCAAATGCTACTACAGTGCAGGAGTAGAAAGAACCATTTGTAGAGCCCAGCCATTAATGTTCTTATTCCAGTTCAGCAATTGACAAGGTAGCTTGACCTCCTGTGTCTCAGTTTCCTCGTTTGGAAAATAGAGGTAATAATAGTGCCCACCTCTGGGGGTTATGCAAGATTAAATCAGGATATGTGGAAAGGAGTCTGGCATTTGGCACACTTTTGAAGGTGTGAGTTCAATAGCAGGTACTCTTACTATGAAGCATAACTATTTAACAGTCTCTCCTCTCCTGATTTTCACTGTGACCAACAGACTGCAAAAAGATTCTTGTGCATGAAACTTAGTACATATTTCTCATTATTTCACTGAGCCGACATTTCTGGATCAAAGAGTATGACAGAGTATATCCAAATTTCTCTCCAGAAAATGTATGTAATAGTCATTTTTACCAGTTTATATTCCCATCAGCAGTGGACAAGCTTGGGCCTATCTCAGTGCCACCCTGGCAGGGTTCAGAGGTGCTATATTAATTCTTATCTTTTCTAACCTGATAGTAACATTTTAACTCATTGTTTTTAACTGTATTTCTATGATTAATAGAGAAATTTAACCATTTTTTCCACATGGCTGTCAGCTGTATTTTTTTTTGAGAAATATCTGTTACATTTTTTCTAGTGTTTAATAGAATATTAGTTTTTATTTATTAGTTCATAGGATTGTTAGAAATTAACCTGGCCCTAGCAATATGACATGACATAAATAGTCAACTGTACCATCTCATGAATCCTTTCTACTCTGCTTCTAACTGCCAAAATTCTTTCCTGTCTCTGTTTCACCTTCCTGAGGGGATGGTCTGACAGTCAAGCTCATAGTTTGGAACGTAATGATAAGGTCCAGGCTCTAGAAGAGTATATTCCTTGTAAATTACATATTTTGATGGACCATCTGTGGCCGGAGGGTTAGTGTTCACACGACACAGACCACCAGTTCAGTTGCTTATGCAGAAGTTAGCGTCTCTTAAACTGGACAATGAGAAGACATCATAAAACATGTCTAGTTCATATTGAACAGAATTTGCTTTTTCTAAACAGTTAACATCCTCAAAATCTCTGTTGAGTGATTTATTTATTTTCTCCTCTGCTTGATGCATGCTTTATCAAATGTTAAATTCCTCTAAACATTAAGGCTTTTAGAGGAATGTATTTGAGGTCATGTATTTTGTCTCACTGATTCTCCAATTCTTATGCCAGTTATCTGTTTCAATTAATTTTTATTTCTATTGTGTAATTGTTGGACACAACTCTCTTTTTCTGTAAACTTTCACAACGGGTTTAGTAATTACTTTAGACCTTAGTTCAAAATGAAACAGAAGTTTTCTAAATATTTCTCTCAATAAAAATTTGTAAATTATAGAGACTGCAATGGTTAAATATGTAAATTAATTTGGGAAAAATTGACATTTCCTCCAGTACAGTGAATTTCTTGAATATTGTCTACAAATATTGCTCATGAAATAGTTCTCTTGAATTTGTTAAGATCGCTCTTTGTGGCCTTGATATGATTAAATTTTGGAAATGTTTTCAGGATACGTGGAAGAATTTTTTTAAGGAACAAAATCTGGACATGTTTGCATTGGCATAAACATGTCAGTTTTATTACTCAAATTTTTACATCCCTATTTTAAAGCCTTGTATTATCAAAAAATCAGATGTTTTCAAACACAGAATAGTACCATAAACCTTTTTTTCCCCAACACTCAGTTTCAACAATTATCAGTTTATAGCTAGTTTTGTTTCATCATTATCCTTAATATTCTTATTTCTGAATTACTTAAAAGTAAATTCTAGAGATCAACATTATTTATAATTATTCAGTATATATTTATATATAGCAGCCTGAAAAATATAACTGCAATATTTTAATTGCATCCAAATAAAACTAACATCATTACTCATGATCAAATATTTCCCAGTCAGTGTTCAAATGTCTAATTATCTTATGATTTTTTTCTTTTTCTTTTCCTAATGTTTTGTTAGAATAAAGATCCAGATAAAGTTCAAGCATCATAACTAGATTGTGTGCGTCCAGCATTTCTCTTGAACTGTAGACTTTTTTCTTTCTCTCCTGGTATTTAAATTTATTTGCAGAAAAAAATCAGTTGTCTTTTTTTTTTCACACGTGTTGCATAGTTTGGATTTTGCTGATGACATCCCTGTGTCCTGGTTTAACATGTTCCTCTGTTCCCCGTATTTGTTATCACTTAGGCGTAAGTGCATAATCAGAGTCGGACTCACCATCTCTCTCCAGCAAATCTGCTTCGTGGGTGCTCTTCCCTTGGAGGCTCCCCCCTGACCTCCTTTTGGGGTGCAGGCTGCCATTTCACCAACAGTCGCTGCAGGGTGCTGCTTTATTTCAATCATTTCTTCTTCACTTATCAGGAAACTGTTAAAAAGAGAAGATTCCCCTTACTGCCCTTTTGGTTACCTTGAAGAAACAAGATAAATATGTTTCTTTTCCCTTATTCACTCTGTCACAATTTTTGATCTATTCTAAATGTCAGAGGTTGAGCAAGACTTTAGTCACTAAAGATGATATTTCTACCCATTGTTTCTCACAGTTTCCGCCTTGACTGTGTTATTAGTATGGCTTGGCACATGGCATGTGTTATACCTTGAATACACTTTTTATTAACTTGACTTTACATCTTTTGTCAAGTAAGGTTGAAGGTTAATTTTATTTTGTCTGAAATTAGCACTGCTGGCTCACTTAGCTTTTATTTAAATATTTCTAGAGACTTCTTGCTCATCTTTTCTTCATTTTCCTTTGCAAAATAGTGCATTCTCATTCTACAAATTCTAATTAAACAGAATATACAGAGAAAAAGAAAATATACTTCTCTCAATGTTTGCTCAGGATAAGTAACTTGTAACAGCGTGGCAAATGTGGTTTTTGATATTTTTCTACATTCATATAAATACTCACATATATCCTACATGTGCATGCATATACTTTTCTAAAAATGAGTACAATTAAGCATATTATTTGAAAGTTGCATTTTACCTTTGGCAGGTATCGTGGACCTTATCTCCGTAGGTGTAACTGAGCTTATCGCTGAGTGATTACACTGTGTGGTACAGTGTAGTGGATCTACTATAATACGTTTGCCACTCTACTTTTGGTGACAAGTTTTTATTCTTATATATCATGTAGAAATAATGATTTCTGTGCATATGGGCCATATGGATGCTTCCTAGAAATAGGATGCTTTCTAAGAATATATGTATTTCAAATATTTTTCAGTTCTGAAAACCTACTTGCAAGGAGCTGGTCCAGGCTGGTCGTGCTCTGCCCGATGTGACTGCTTTTCCCCCCACATACTTTCCAACATTCTCTATTCGTTCTTTTCAAACGTTTGTTGATTGACAGGGAAAATTCTGGTTCATTGTTCAATTTGTGCTTCCCGGTTCCTAACGTGCTTGAAGACTCTTATTTGCTCACTATTTGCATTTCTTCCTGGAGGTGGCCGCTCGCGTTCTCTGCTCGTGTGTTTTCACAGGCATTCATTCCATTGTTACGGTTCGTGGCTCCATGCCAGGGGCAAAATTAGCCTGAACCTGTGGTCAAGGATTTGGTCGTGATAGGACAGCAGAGAGTGGAAGTTGCTGCTTGTGACAAGGATGGAAAGGGCAAGAATTTTCTATTGATGAGCAAGAGCCTAGTCTTATATTTTGATAAACAACCAAAGGAAAGAGCTGATTAATCTTATGAAATTCAAGAGCGGACTTCAGGCATGTAGAAGTAAGCAAATGTTTATTTTCTCTTATTTCACCTAACAAGGATGATACAAATGTAGTTCAATATGCTACATGTGATTAACACCAATATTTTCCCCAAGAAATAGTTCTGAATTGGACACTTGTATCCTTGGGCAATTTGCTGTAATGGAGGAGCAGCCCATGCTAATACTTCCCTGTCCTGTCTCATGACAGACATCACTAGTCCATCCTGATAGTCTTCCTTTTGAACTCACATACAACTACCATAGTCTTTCTTATTGTAATTTTCTGAGTTCACCTCTAGTTACTGGACGTAGATAACCAAAATGAAGCTGATTCATAGTTCTAGTCATATGCCCTTGCAGGTTCATTAGGACTTGAGCTCAAACAGACAGACTATAAAGCTGTCTATTTTGTTTCCTGATGCTTACAACAGTGCATGAAACATACAAGGCCCTAGTTGAACACTTGCTGGATGAATGGATATATAATAAATTTAGGCTGAAAGCCTTCAAAACAGATTCAGATACCTCTCACATTCACAATACAATTTCAGAAAAGCATTTGTGGAGTATATATTTCTGAGTATTTTAGCTTAATAGTCACTAGTTCTGAGGTTATTGAGGAAAACCTTTGATTTCAGTGCCATCTGGTTATTGAGTTTGTTATAGGAGAATATTTTTATTTGAAAATAGAATTCTACTGAATTTCTGTTAACAATAGAAATTATAATACAAGTATCTATGGAAAAGGGCTGTGTTTTCAAACACTTCCAGCATTATCAAGTTGATTAGTACATTCCAATTCTATCCCTCCTGAATTTAAAATTTGACTTTAGACCAAACCTGACAGTAGCTATGACTATGACTAAATTGAACTGGATGGTAAAATTAATACCTTACTTTTCTAACGTCAACATTATCTTCTGACCCATGTGTGAGTGTTACATGGGAAATGTGCTTTCTAGTTGGTTTGATCAAGGGGCACACATGGTTTGTTTTCTTTTTACTTTTTCTTTTTTCCTTTCACTGAAGCAAAGTGCTGACACAGACCAAGGTAAATCAGGAATTGTGGCATCTTGATTTGAATTGCTTGAAAATTGCAGCTCAATTCAAAATTCAGTAAGGGAGGAACAGGAATAAGGAAGAAAAGAAAATAATTTCTTTTAGAGACCAGGAAACAGTTCAGTTATGCTACAGGATAGCAGAGTTTCCTCCTGAGGAATCCAGTTACACATGGCCACTTAGTCTATATCCTTGGCTTGATTAATTTTCCAGGATTCCTGGTTGCCTTCTTCATCAATCTTATTTGAAAACTGAGGATGTTGCAAACATTCATTTTCAAATCATCTCTCAAAATGTATATTAGTTTCTGGTTTACAAAGTGGAAACATTTCTACATGTATTCATTTAATGCTACTAGGTCAATGTTTCTCTCCTTATTTGGATGAAAAAAAAAAAAAAAAAAAAAAAAAAAAAAAAAAAAAAAAAAAAAAAAAAAAAAAAAAAAAAAAAAAAAAAAAAAAAAAAAAAAAAAGGTCAGACTCAGTAAAGAAGGGTCCTTGGCTGCCATGTGACTACATGGCTAGGTGGCGAAGCTGTGTTCTTCTGACTCCAAATTGAATGCACTTTCCAATAAACCACTTCTGCCTGAAATCACATAACTGTGACTGTTTTTAAAAAAGAAGAAAAAATTGGGGGTACAACCAAGGATGCAGGAAAATTTTTATGGGCATTTAAAAATGAATGTGAAAAACGACTGCAGTGGATAGTTAGGCATTTCCTATGTGAGGGTTTTATTTTTAAATAGCTCATGAATAAGACAGTAACTTTGCTGCTCCCCTCTTTGTTACAAATTTGGCGGCTGAGACTGAAGACTGTCTTCCTTACAGCTGAGCTTAATTTGTAGTTCAGATCATTTTCCTGTTAGAAGTGAGAAAAGCGCTGTAATAACTTGGTGACAGTAACTATTTGACCAGCACGCATAGTAATCATTAGATTATGTATGCCTTCTATAACAGAATTTAATCCAAAAATCTCTGCAATTTTGTCTTCCTAGTAATTAATCTATAAAAACCATGCAAGTGTAAATGCTTGGAATCTCTAAGAAGGTCTAATTTTTTTTTGCATTCTTTTGTGGTAGTGTGATTATTTTAGTCTGAGTGAACTCCAGTTTTGCAGAACCTGAGTCTGTCTCACAGCCAGAAATTTGGAGTTCTAAACGAAGATCAGTTCATTCTTCTGAACTCTCTTAGTTGTGGAATGCCAGAAAGTCTTAAAGGTTGGTTTGTATTTGAAGATGGAAAATGCCTTAATAAATACGTTTAAAAACTGTTACAGTCTTCCATTTGCAATCAGTCTCTGAAGGGAAAGCCTGGAGATTGGGGAAATGTTAACTTTTTTGCCTGCCTGTCTGTGGCGAGATGCAGTGTTTGCTTTTGTGAAAGTGAACTGATCCACATTCTTCTTGAGAGTAGGGTAGGGGACTTTGGGACACAGAGGTCTGGCCCAGGGCGCTTTCAGACCCACGCACGAGGATGCAAGCATCACCTTATTCTGTGGAAGTTCACAGGATTTAAGCATGTCCTAGCTATGGTATCAAAACTCAGACTGGCTAATCCTAGCAGAACCTGGAAGGATCTGGGTAGTTTTATTAACTGAAAATCAATTCTTTTGTGTGATTCAATTAAAAACATCAATAAAAATCTTATTCCCCAAATGACAAGTAGTGAATCTACCCACGTAGCTCATCCACAGAGAGAACTTACTCACCCCCTCTGAGTCATTGCTGGTTTTAATAAGTATTCAGAAATTATACTCAGACTTCAAAAGAAATTGTAAGGAATTGTTAGCAGGTTTATTAATGTTTTATGTTTTATTAAAAGTTTGGGTGTACATTTCACAATGAGTAACATCAAAAATCAGACTTTCTGCCTGTAATTTTGCTTCCTCCTGTCTTTCTGCCTTTGGGATTCACTCTTTCCCTTTCATCAGCTGCCATTTTCAGCAGCATGCAGTAATTTCATGGCTCATTGCAAGCGCTGAAAACCTTTGAAACCACAAATGCTAACCTACCTGGCCTGCAGCCATTTAGGAAGAGATTAATTTAGCAAACAGAAGCAAAACACTTTCTACTTCTAGCCTGTGCATAATTTCACTTCTATCTATATTTATTTTACAGTGAGCAGCGTAATGACAATTTCAGTAATTGCAACTCTATAAAAATTTGCCTACCTAGCTTATCTCACTATCACAAGACTGTGAGTCAGTCAGATTAGAAAAAGTACAGCATGTGAAATAGCCCTGGTTGCCTTCCAAAAATATGGGCCTCCTATAAAAACTCAAGTGATGCCCTGCACTTGTTTGCCTTCTTATCTCTTGGGCAACGGCTCCTTCCTGATGTTTTGATTAGGATGTGCATGTTCCTCTTTAATTCATGGTGATTTATGGGGGCGCGCTTCTTACAAACAGACCCCTGGATCTGGGAGGCTAGGAGCGCCAGCCCACTTCTGCAGACTTTGTTATAAATGGCTGTTATGTTGCTGTCGAGCCATTGGAACAGAAGAGAAAGTCCATCTGGGGCGAATTTAAGCTATCATGCTTGGAAGGATTTCAAGGACTAAATTAGCCCACAAACTGTTAGCTAAAAATAAAAGTTTTATTGTTTCTTGTCCAACTTAAAAATCCCACTATTGAAATTAACACCGATTATACCCACAGTATATACAAATATATGTTTTCTCCTAAGGAATCATTCATTTTATTCATTCCTGTAGTATACACACACACAGACACACACACACACACATACCACGTGTTTAGCAGATAATGTTCCCAGGGAAAAATAATGAGTCAAACAAAATAATATTTAAAAATTAGGTAAGACTGTAATGAAAGTTTAAGTCAACCAGTGTGTTGGAGAAAGTTTTTATCATTTAACCAGTAGGAGACATCATGAAGAAATTAAACAGAAGGAGAGGGGCGCAGAGAAGAATTTGTGTGAGGCTGTTGACACCAAACCCTGGGGCTGGGGGCTTATCTCAGAGGGAGTTTACATGTATGTAAAGGATAAGATGAGAATGTCACACTGCTAAGTGATTCTTTTCTTAGATCGGCTGTGGTGAAAGGGTGGGGGTTCTCTGGACAAGTGACTGGGGTGTTTGTTGTGGAAGGAGGAAATCAGAGATGGGATCTAGCTAGGGAACAAGGTTGAGTGTTGTGGCTTGGTTTCTCTTCAAGACAAAAGAGACTTGGCAATCACTGCATGGCCTTGAGCCAGTCCGCGGATAGAAGGTCCTCGCTCACCAGCCTAGGTTGCAGAAACACTGCTACCCATGAAACAGGACAGCGTAGTACAAGAGAAAGAGGAGGACGGGCATTCCAGCCGGGCTACTACCTTTGTTCATTTTATACACTCCCTCCTCCAAGTAATAGCAGTTAAACATAATTCTCTACTTCTTTCCTCAGATTTGAATATTTTGTACTCTGTAGAGGAAATTATATGACATTAAACTTGTTCATGCACTGTTTTTATATTAGCTAATTCATTTAAGCATACAGATCTACAGACGGTGGTGGGATGACTGGCCAACCCCCGCAGATGTACACCTCCAATCTGGCATCCCATAGCATTCATAAAATATGTCAACACAGCCTGGAATGTTTCCATGGTTTATGTTATACCATTGGTGTTCGCAGCATACTGGCAAAACATTTCATGTTGAAATTCATAGTAGTAAAAAAAAAAGGAAAGAGAAAAAAAAACCAAAATTCTTCCTATGTTTTGAGGCCATTTGCAAAAGTACTTGATCAATATCTTTCAAGTTTTATAAACACAAACTGAACAAGAAAAACACATTTGTGTTCCTGGGTGTTGTGTAATAAATAGCAACTCATTTCTTTGAACAATTGGTGGTAATTATGCTGTCTTAATGATCATTTTAAAAATGCAGTGCATTTTTGCTGCAATGCCCAAAGAATCATAAGACTGTGTGATAGCATCAAGGCAATAGCAAAAGCACATTTATAACCAATATTGGTAAGTCTGTAAGAATCCATTTCTCAAATACATAATAGCCTTTGGTAAAGAGTGTGATGAGTAGTCTGTGACTACTAATGGTGAAAAGCAGTAGCCACATGGATCGCTTATTTGGGGAGACAGTCTGGTGAGTTTACATTTTCCCTTCAGTGAGTGATTTTGCCCCCTGGTCGCATCTTGCTGAAGTTGCATCTTGCTGGGTTCTGATCTGATACCCAGAGGGATCATCCTCCAGTCCTTCCAGCTGGGGAATGAGAAAAAACTGTTGTCTGAGTCCCCAGGACCTTATGTCATTCTTCTCCTTTTACCTTCAACTTTGGAAGATGACAAAGTTCCAAGGATTTTTTGTTAATGCTCACATCATTTGATGGTCCTAAAATCAAATGGAAATCATGGAATGACTCAGGTCTCTGGAACTTAATGGTGAGGGTAACCTTTCTATTAGTTCTGCTTTTTAAAATATGTAATTTTATAAGCAGGTATCTTTTCTTCTTGATAGGATCTGAATGCTTGTGTTGTCCTAAAATTAGTATATGAAAGCTCCACCCTTCAGGCAATGGCATTAGGAGGTGGTGCTTTGGGAAGGTGATTAATCACAGAGACCCCTGTGGTCCCTTCCATGAGGAGAGGACCTGCAGGAAGAAAGCTATGTATGAGGAACAGGGCTCTCACGGGACTCCAAATTTGCCCACATCAGGGTCTTGTTTCATGCTATCCAGTGTCTGCAATGTTGCCATAGCAGCCCAAAAGGGCTAAGACATTTCCTGAGTGTTTATTTTGTTCTCTGTGAAACTGAAATAATAGCAAGTGGCATGTAATGGGCACTAGAAGTTGGTGTGCTAGCATCCCTGCTTTATGGTGAAAAGGCAGGGACATGAAAATGTAAAATGATCTGTTGGGCTTCACTCAGCTGGCCCATATGTTGCTGGGCTGGTGTACTGGTGACCACCATGCCATCTTGCCTCACACATGTGCTGTTTCTCTCTGCTGACTGCTGCAAGATTAGCCATTTCCTGGCCATTCTCTACTTGGGCCTTTGGTACTTCCTTTATGTAATCTCATTTTTACCCCATACTTTGGGACATGCCAGAGTGTCTCCATCGTAGCTATGTCTTGCTTGCCCCAGTGTCAGGACCATGAAGTCAGGTGAAGAACTTCTGATGGTTTCCTGCTCTGGCAATCTCACTGGGTAGCTGCAAAGGACAAGGTTAGGTAAATGAGACTTTGTATATATAAAATAGATTATTGATAAGGAAAAACACAGGCAGGTAGTATGT
Source organism: Dasyprocta punctata (assembly GCA_004363535.1). Classification (NCBI taxonomy): domain Eukaryota; kingdom Metazoa; phylum Chordata; class Mammalia; order Rodentia; family Dasyproctidae; genus Dasyprocta; species Dasyprocta punctata. Next base: position 83,248 of record RJWM01002336.1, on the reverse strand, counting down.
TACTGACTACTATAGTCTGAATTTCCCAGAATATTTTAGTACCCTATAGTTTAATATAAAAGATACATTTAATATGAGACTTTTTGAATTTATAGTTTCAAATATTTGCTTTGCATCATTTAAATCCAGCTGGTACAGAGATCGCCTATTTTCTGTATATGATGAGAAGGACTTTGACTCCCAGAAGCTGCCTTGTCAAGCTGGAGACCCAGGAAAGCAGAGGTTCTAAAACCTGATGGTAGAAATCTAAGGGAGTATAAAAGTCCCAGCCCAGGCCAGCACCAGAGCCCCTGAGTGTAGAGAGCCAATTCAGGCTCCCGACCTGGTGGGCGGGGCGGCCATCTGCTCCTCTGTCCAGCGGTCTGATGCCAATTTCTTCTGGAAACACCTTCACAGACGCACCCAGGGACAGGCCTAACCAGCCTCCCAGGCGCTCTCCGGGGGAGCAAGTAGAGCATGCAATGAAGCATCTCGTTTCTGTGTTTAGAGTTCTTATAAACAGAGATGTGAGATAGTGGATTTATACTCAAAACAATGGCTAAAATAAAGTTGTCACTATAATAGGATTTTTTTCACTCTTTCCAAGCTGACTACTTTTCCACTATTTTTAGGGTCCCCCTGAGTTTAGAATTAAACATGCAATGTTGATCAGCTTTTTTCAATTTAAAATATGTTAAAGAACTTGAGAAATTGAGAAAATACTCCCCTCCCTTTTTTTCTTGTTTGAGTTTAAAAAATAAGAAAGTTGTTGATATTTGGAATTAAACATTTCCATTCAGCTTTAGGGAAAAATTGTATTTCCTGGGCACTGGAAAAAGAATGAATAGGACATAATTCTTTAGGTAGCTCCTAATGTAGCACAGAGTCCTGCTTTTCAATAGGAAACTATGTAGGTTTAAGCTTTTGTTTTCTTAGGCCAAAATAGGAACCACATACAGATTCAGAATATTTCTCTCCTAATTAGTCTCCCACAAAACCTTTTTTTCCTTCCCTTCTTTTCTCTCCCCTCCCCTTTCCTGTCTCCTACTCTCTCTCCCTCCCACTCTTCCTGCCCGCCACACTTTCTCTCCCAAAAGCCTGTTCATCTGGCTGGGTAAGCAGATTAACATCAATGCCACATCACTCCAAGTTTCAGATTGTGTGGGACATGGTTTATAACTATTTATTTTCTATATGGCTCATAATTTTTACCTTATGTTACTGAATAGGTCGTTTATTTAATAAAGAAGGTGGGCACTGAGTGAATTACTTGCAGAGTACTCTACATCTCAATTCTCCCCTCGCATCAGGGTAGAAAAGACACACAGTGAGAATATCGCTCGTTTTCCCTGCTGGCTTACCAAGACATTAGATGGCCTGCTTACTGTCTTTTCTTGAATTGGATTGGCCATCCTTTCACTGAATTGTGTTTTCATCTTCAAATGAGACTATGTACCTTAATGATATAAATATCCTATTATTTACAGAATTAGCAAATCTCTATAAAAACTTTTTAACTTCTGCCTTTCAGGCATTTTGCACTAAGTTACTATGATAATCATCCCAATTAATGAACACTGGAGGTACTGAACACTCTGTTTTCCTAAATACGAATGTTGAATGAGTGGGTAAATAGTGGGTTAGTGTGTGTGTGTGTGTGTGTGTGTGTGTTACGGAAGAGGTTTTCAAGACACGTATGTAGAATATAGTCAGAAAAGATAGTAAAAATGCTATTTAGTTCCAATTTGATTATTTCAATAATAGGATGATGTCAAGTAAAACCAGTCTTTGACTCAAACAAACTGGATAGTTTTAGGCTGGAGTATACTGTCAAGACCAAGTTATAAACTTCTGAAAAACAGGAATTATAATGGAATCGCTGATACAACCTGAAGTGTAATGGTGTGAGTGGTGCTGCTATTATTTACTATGGTAACATAATAAAAGGCAGCACTGTTTGGGCCATTATCCTCGCTGCTCTTTTTTCAGTATAAATCATTATATTTATTATCTGTCTTCTTGTAGCGGGGGTCACGAGGGAGGCCAATCGAAAGCTGAAGAAACCTACTTTTCTAAAGAAATTGGACCATTTCTAATTCTTTTTCTTTATCAAATACAAGGGAACAGAGACTTTTTTGTGAAAAATTGTTTCATGTGAGATTAAAGTGCAGATTATTGGAGAGAAAATGACATTCGCTTTTAGACATCTTGTAGATGCCAGGGAGATAGGGCCCGTTTCCCTCGGATGCTTTTCTCTTCTTCCTCGGGGATTTGTTTCCTGGTAGGTTTTGAGCAGTGGGTGCTGGAGCTTCTCTTCTGTTCTGGAGACTCGTGTTATTATTTATTGATTGATAACTAAGGCTACGATCTCTGTGAAATAACTCCTTTTGAGTGAATTCTATTTCAACATTAGAAATAAGTGTCTTAGGCAGCTCTTCCTCCTTCCTTTGCAGAAATCCAGCAACTATGCTTCTTCTTTTCTATTTTTTTTTTTTTTGCTTAAATGATTATGTAGGCATAGGAACCACACTATTTAATCACACCCTTCTTACAAAATTCCACGAGCAAAGGTGATACCATTTTGCTAATGATTTGACTGCATGTTGCTTTAGAATTTGCCATCACTCATGTGGAGATGCAGGTCCCTGTCATGGAGGAGTCTGGCCTTTGGTAGCTGGCTTCCCTGTGGTCCTCTCTCTGCTGGACAGTCACGGCTGAGGCATCTGAGTGTGAGGTTCAGCGCTTTGAGTTCTCGTGGTTGAAAGCTGAGAATGAATTTAGAAGACAGCCCAAGGCCCCTGTCTCACATTCAGGAAAAAGCAAAGTGAATATAAAACATAGGAAATATTTTTTTTTTTTTCCTGGGTGGAAGCTGAACCTCACATCAAAGTGCTTCTGACCCAGGTGAGACTTACAGACGGACTGGGTGACAATTTAAAAAAGAAAGGAAAGTTGCCATTCATGAGAGTGGGCACCCTGCAGGGTACACGGGGAGCAGCTCCCCCACCTACCCTGAGAGCAGGGCTTCTGTCCCACGAAGGCCATCTTGTGTCAACTACAGTCAACCAGCAAGCACTGGGGACAGGGGCCAGCAGGGGACCAACCTACACTCACCCACACTGGCCTGTCCTGGGGGATAGAGGAGCAAAGGTCTGATTGTCTGGGCAAACACTGAATTTCAAGCACTGTATTTCTTTCCTGTGAATGTTTTTTTGAATGTGTTGTTTATGGAATAGCAGTTCGCTATGGGCTAAGAATACGGGTGCTGTCACCTAGCAATTTTCAAGTGTTTTGGTTTCATTTCCAAAGGATGATTCTGGCGTTTGAGTGAAAATAGGTGCACTGGGCAAACACCCTTCGGACAGAGCTTGTGATACTTGCTCAGGGGTCCCAGAGACTGCTGTTGGCGCCCTCCCTGACCGGGCTGGAGACTGCCTGTGAGGGGTGCTGCTGTCCCACTGACTGCGCCCCTGAAGGGACACATGTGCCACAGCCCTGTTTCTTTGATTCATGTAGATTCATTCCCAGAAGCCCTGCTTTCTCTCCCTAGGCTGACCTAGGTTTGCTTGAAATCTGCATTCTATCATCTGAGTAAGAATCTCTGGGGATGGGATTGATACTGCCCCCTCCTGCTTGCCATGCCCACCTCCGGAGCCTTGTGCCTCTCTAGGGTGCCACCCAGCCTGCTATAGCAATGAGCAGCAGTTCTAGATGCTCCCAGGAGGAAGGACAGCAAGAGGATGAGAAAATAAAGGAGAGACAAAGCTGGGGTCAGGCGGAGCCCTGACTCTCCTGATGGGAGGAAGGGGACTGCTCACCCACTGCAGCAGGTTTATTTACGCACTCAGGAGGACGATGTCACTTTGAACCCCGCTGCCTAGCAACCTGTTTGCCTGGCCGGCCTGGGCCCTGGCCTTCTGGGAGCTGGAGCAGCTTGTTTACATGACTTGTTCTGGGTTCTCTGTGTTTTCAGGGCTGGCCTTGCTGTAGCCCACACGTGTGGTCAGTCTCCAGCTTCAGAGGCTCTCTGCCACCTGCCTGCTGCCAGCGTGGGCTCTGGACAGGAGTTACACTGTCCCCATCAGGCACCTGCTCTCCGGGCCTCTAGGGTGGTGCTGTTTTGTGGGCTGATAACTTCCAGCCATGCACACCCTGTCTCTCACCATTACTACCTTCCGTCTTCCCCAACCTTCCCTTTTCACACACACACGTGTCATCTAGTGCTTTCTCACATCCAGGTCCTTTACCCTCATGTCACCTCCAAAGTAAGCCTTCCACTCCAGGCACTGACCTCCAGGCCTCCTTGGTGGCAGCCGATAGATGTGACCATGAGTTACAGTGCTTTTCCTGAGTATGTCCTATTGAAACGGACTTTCACTGCTGTTCCTCCCAGTGGAACGGGAAGCTTTTGAATGGGTCCGATTTCAATCTCTGTCTAGTGTTTTATTGTAATATTATACAATGTGATTTTCAGTGTCCCATATACTTATGACACAATGAGATCATCACAAACATACCCTGGGTGGTAGCATTTGGATTAGATAATAATAATTAACAATATGAGTGTTTCCTAGGTCCAAGAAATGACAATAGTAATAATGAAGTATAACAGTAATAGTAATAATAATAATAAAATTATGAATATTTCCTAGCTCCACGTTCAGTGGCATAGTGAGCCCATACAGTGACTATTTTGTCCCCATCTGACATCCGTGGAAACTATATTTTAGAGCCTTAGGACATTCCTCAAGATCACATTACTGGTTAAGTGAAGTTAGCGTTTATATTAAGATTTACAGATGCACGGTCTCAGCCACTGGGCTTGAGCAGCAATCAAAATGACTCTGCTTTTCACATGACAGAAGGTGTCCAGAGCAGGAGCCTTGGACTTCAATGGTACCCCATGGACCAAAGTCAATGAGGTGCCCACAGTGCTGCTGGGGAAGTAGAGTCCATGCAGGTCCTGCCTAGAGGGACCTCCATGACAGTTGCTTCCTGTTCCCTGTGGGTCACTTTTCCACAGTGTTCAACCAAAGCCATGTGTGGGATTTCTCCTTAGGGACTTTCACACGTGTGCAGATGTACACTTAGACCGGCAGCGTGGTCTGCAAGTCAGTGTGGGTGGGAGCTGGGGAGTTAGGTGGCACTCTCAACTCCTCAGTGGTGGGCCATCAGCCTCAGGTCTGGCTGACAGCTGCTCTATACAGAAGAGAAGACAGCGTGCCTCCACACCTGCCTCCCTCTCCTGCAGAAGAGCTCTGTTTTTCTATTACATTACAGAAGGCTATTGTAGTGGAACAGCTCTCCTGTACCACTGACTGATGTTTTCACGTAAGCAGGACCAGAATTCTCTTGATTTTGTGTTAAATTAACTTTGTAATATGTGCTATTTTCAACAGGGGGGAAGGTGGTTTATTAAAATATGTTTCAGAGGTGTGGTGAGTCAATATTGATGACATTAGGTTATTACCACGTTGACAAGTTTGCTTAATTCAGTAAATATTCTGTGGCACAGTAAACACTGGCCACAAAGCGGTGGCTCATACAAAGCAGGTAAATTGTTTGACAAAGGGAATCTGGAGACCCTGGGCTCTTTGAGGTTTAGATCAGCACTTTGCTGATATCTAGTGGTGAGGCAGGGGTGGAGATGCTGATAGGATCTTTAAGAGTTAAGTTGATTTTTACAAATCCTGCTTGATAAAATATTGCTTCTGGACTTGCATTCAGACAGATTTGCTAATTTGGTTAGAAGTTTTCCACTGCAGAAGAAAATAAATGTGGCGGCAAATATGGAAAACATTTGAGAAGGTGGAATTTGCTTTAATGCACAGGTCTGTTTATTAGGAGCTTGTGGCTGAAATAAAATTTCCAATGATTTGATGACTCTATGTGAATTTTAAAAGTTACACTTTATTGTGAAGGGAGACCTTCAGGAAGAGGTTAAGAAAATGTTATTTTAGGCTATCAGTTATTATCTGAAAGTATGTCAATAGTATGTGCTTCAAAAAATTGATGGACAATACTTATCAGCAGACAATGAAGCCAAAGAGATTGTTTCTGGCAATTTGGGGAAAACATTTCTTGGCAGGGTTTTGAAGGATACACGTGCAGGTCATTCTCATGGCTGCTTCTGATGGCATTCATCATTGCTGAATATCTACATCTTAAAACGCAGTATGCTTTGGTACAGAGAGAATTGCTAGGTAGAGTATATTGTGCTTATATTAGCTTTGATAGCATATTCACGTATGAGTATAGAATCTGTCATTATTTTAATACCTGGTCATTTTCCTGCAATTTACTAATGCTTGTGCCTGAATACCACTACCAGATAGATTTATTTAGATAACTTGAGCCCATTTATTTATTTACAAATCCATAGTTTAAATGACTAGCATTCATTGACTAGTGCTTTTCAATATTAAAACTGCTATTATTAATTAGGTTAATGCACATACTGGTACATACACACACACATACACACACGCATATACACACTTTTAACCAGACTTCATATCATAAAGGCAAAGAATCCTGGGGTCATTGGAGCACAATCATCTTTTTTCTTTCTTTGAACAACCCAAAGTCACGGAGACATTTGTCTTCTTGTGTGCCTATGCTGGGTATTGATTTGTTTATCTATAATGTGAAATATTGTCTGTTTGAATATTTTAGTGTATCAATAAGGTTTGTTATAATTTAATTTGGAAGCGTTAATGAAATTTCCAAGTACTTAAATAGGATAAAAATCTGATGAGAAAATATTACTTTGAGAGTCATAATTATATGTGATACCATGTATATATGTGGTGTATATATATTTTTATATATATGGTAAAAAAGTATTATCTTCTTTAGCATCTGTTTCCTGTGTCATGGTCTAAGGTAAGAAACAGGCATTTTACAGCCTATTCAGGAGCAAGATGGGCTGCTGAAAAGTGGGTCAACTGTGGATAGCCGTCCCTGAGTTTATTCATTTTTGGATCAAAGCCTTTTATAGAAGCACTTTTTAAAAAACATGGAGAGTGATCATTACTGACAACTTATTAATCATTCAAGGGAGACAGCTGAGGAATTATTCTAAGAATATACATAACTGCAGAGCCAGGAGAGATTATTAAATGTCGTGATCTGGCTCTGGCAGTCGGACTGCAGAGTGAGCCCAGTTCGGGGCAGTGTCGCAGGTCATCCAGCTTCCAGTGTGCTCTTTGTTACAATGAGATTCTTTAAGATCTTAGCACCTGTCCAACAGAGCAGAAATGCACAGGAATTGGGAGTCCTTGTTTTGCACATCTTAGAAATCTTTAGAATCCTGACATGTTATTGTCACTCTGAATAGTAACTGTGGTCCGGGTGGCCAAGAATGGATCGGTGGGAATAAAGGACTCAGAGATAAAGAAGGAGTCTCTGGTCTCACAGCCATTGAAACTCAGGAAGCACAGACCGGAATAGCACACCCTGGAGAGCAGCGGGTGCAGCATTCCAGACAGACAGACGCGGAGGGACCTATTATACCTACCTGGAGAGAGAGATCAGAGCTTCCAGGCAAAGGGGGAGGAGTCCGAGGTGGTCTGTGGATGTGCACTAAGCGGAGATCGCAGGGCAGCGAGTGCTCAGGGAGGAGGGCGCTGCTGGAACTGGCAGTGTGGCCTGAGAGAAGGAGTGGGCGGGACGTCTGCACCTCCAGCTTCTTTCTACAGCTCTGTGTCTCAGGTTCCATTTACAAAACTAGGCCTATCTCTCTCTAAAGGTTAGAGTGAGTCGTTTGTACAGCTATCTTCTCCTGAGGTACGTTAGAGAAATATTTTTTTCAAAAAAGCCTTTTAGTCTTCCTTGAAAAAGGGCAGGATTCAAGAAATCTAGCTAGAGCATGTGTTCATAAATCCAGGATAATCAAGACCGCTGCCATTACTTCCTTTACAAGACAGTCTTTCATTCTTAGGCATTGTCTAATTGACGTATCTAAAAACAGTCCTTAAAATGTCTTCCTTCCTTAGTGAGGTTTGAGTCTTATTTTTCCAAAAAAAAAAAAAAAAAAAAAAAAAAAGGAAGAAAGAGAGAAAGAAGAAACTACTTAGCACAAGTTACATCCCTCCCATCAGTTTAATTTTAGAGCACACTTCCGCTGCTTATTTGTCCATGGCGACTCTCTGTTGCTTCTCCCACACTGCCGAGGTTCTCCCTCTGCATTCGTTATAAGGCGTTAGGAAACTTCACTCTTGGCTGAGCGGTAAATGGGACCTTTGGAGTCTTAACAAACAGGTGAATTTGGCTTGAGGTTGGACAACTTTCAGACATTGAGACTGAAACTCGTCCAGCATTGTGGACGGTTTGTTAGCTGAAAGCTTTAACCAGACATCACACAATAAAGATAATAGGCGTTGGTGTCATTGGCACATAACCTTACGTTTTCCTTCTGTGTACAGCCTGGTTTCAATATGGCACTGTCTCTGTGTGCATATGTGCTGTGCATTACTTTGCGGATTTTCGACAGCAGTATTTTCAAGCCTGACTGTATGCCTGCCCTGTTTTCACTCAAAATATTCCCACCTGGCTGAGGTTCAGCTTCTCTCAATTTTAATTGGTAGGTGTGGAATTAATTAATTAATTTTTTTATTCAACACGAAGTTATTGATGACACTGCACAAAGAGAGACACAAACATGATTTTTCAGCCAGGATAAGATTATGCCATGGCTGGTGGTTAGAGTTTACTCAAATGTCCTGGTGTCCGCCCAGCAGAGCCTTTCATTATCCCAGGTGCTGCCTCTCCTCTTAAAACTCAGACCCCCCCCCAGCATTCAGCAGCCACAGGACCTGGCTCAGAGCAGGGAGACACTGGCCTTTGGTCCCATACCTCCAGCAGCCCTCAGCTCTGGCGGGTCACTGCCTGGCTCCCTGGCACACAGACAATGGGAAAACGGTCCTTGCCCCTACATGTTGGGAACCACAACGGCTAGCTTTACATACTTCCCTAAGGGATGAACAGAGACTTGAGATTTTTGATATCACCCTTTCGAGATTTTCATTATCCCATTGGGGTGGGCCATCCTCTCCCAACTACTAGGACTAAGACTAAAACCAAGACCAAGACCAATACCAAGACCACCACCAAGACCAAGACTAAGACTACTGAGACCAAAGATGCTCCAGAGCAAGATCCTCATTAACTTAAAATCACCACCACCCTCTGAGTCATCTGATAATCCCCTCCTCATTCAATAAATGCGAGGTTCTGGCTGCCTGGTGACCTTTGGTCCTCACGAACAACTGGTCATCCTGAATCCCCACTGAACCACCATTTTGTCTCTTACTTTTTTCTTTCTTTCTTTCTTTCTTTCTTTTTTCTTCCCATCATGCACCATAACACCTGGCAGGAGATTGGGGCTCACTGTGGGGTCTCCAATACCCACACTGTTTGTGTTCTTTGGGGTGAACCAATATGCAATTACCAACATGTTTTAAATATTTTTTCAACTCTATTATAATCTGGCTGTCTATGTATGATGTATGTATGTGTGTATCTATCTGTCTATTCATCTATTATCGATCTCATCTCCCTATCATCTGTCCCATCTATCTATTTTATCTGTCATCTATCTATCATCTATCTATCTAATCTATCTACAGGAGAATAAGAAAAAACAAGGAGAAAATTTCCATCTAGAACGTAAAACAATCTGGGAAAATTAATGATAAATGATGTTGTCCTGTTCTAATCTGTAGCCATAATTAGAAATAGTTACTCCAGCCAACACTGTGTATTTTAAAAATAAATAGCAAACTCTTACTTAGCTTTTATTAGATACAGCAGGATGCAGTTTTACCGAATCTGCTTTTACTTGGCTAACATCACCCTATCTTGCCACCCAGACCACCTGGGCAAAGGCCAGGAGTGACATAGACTGTGTCACCTGAAGCAGGCCCAAGACTACTCAGGACAGCTTTCTCAGTTGGCCTGCTCCCTGTCTTTGGAAAATCTGCCTGAATGACTGAATCCAACTGTCTGTGAATTTTGTAACTTAAAGTAAGTTCAAAATACCCACCATATGTTATTTTTTAATAGTTTCACAATAACTAGATCTAATCACAAGCCTGAATTTCACCACAAAAACCTGTGTTAACCAATAGAAAATAGCATGAGCTTTTAATGATTTTTTTCTTGTAATTTGCTGTCATATCAAAGAGATACATTATTTTTAAGGTTAATTGATTTCAGTTATTAGGTGCAAAATGACATTCCTAAAGATCCTAGGGTAAGGAAAGTTGCAGACCACTCATTACACCATGAACTTCAACAACACTGTAGTTGGAATTGTGGCTCAACAGGTACCTATACTCTACATACTGTATTTGTAAGATTTTTTTTCAGGTAGAGCACGAAAGCTAATTGATTTATTTCAGAAGTATATTAAAAAATAAAGACTGTGAAAGTCACTTTCCATTGACTATAAAATTAATGCAACCCAGAACTCTCATTCTGTGACATTCTAAAATTTCAAGGCTCAGTATTCTATTATTAAGTTTACAATACTGTCTTAGTTATTTTTCTTGTTGCTGAGACAAAATACCCAACACCCAAAGTTAAGGATGGAAAGATTTATTTAGCTCACAGTTCGTAGTGGCTTCAGTTCATAGTTGGCTGGCTCCAAGGCAGCGTCCTGTGACTGAGGGGTATCACAGAGGAGAAATAGTTCATGGTGGGCAGAAGGTAGCAAAGCAACAAGGGTTGACCACAACTCTTTCTGCCCCTTATATTTTATCCAAGCTACTTAGTGCAGGTAACACTCACATCCTTAATCCTAGTGCCCTTGAGCCTAGAATTGCACCATGAATCAATCCCAGAATCACACACTCCAGATTCAGCCTCCTCTGAGAAGCCTCACCTGTGACTACGTGAGGTTTTGGGGGGACATCCAAACACAAGCCACAGAAAATATGTTATGGAATATTTTAGGTATCTAAGCATATTTACATTTATTATTTCATCCTAGTTAAACCTCATAAATATGGAATACTACAGCTTTGTAAGTATCATTTTGCAGGAAAAATAACGAAAGCACAAGAGCATTCGTGGACTTGCTGGCATCCATTCTAGGCCTGGAATTCAAAGCTGCTGATTTTGGATGACTTTGGAGCTAGGGTTGGTGCAGGGGAGAAACACATCTGCTTCAGTTACTAGACAACACCAAATCCCAGTTAAATACTGTTTTTCAAAAAATTTCAACAGTTAAAATTTATTTAACAAAGCCCTATTTTTAGAAATATATACAAAATAATTGCTAATATACTGAGTGCAATGTCATTATCACAGTATGAGCATAGAACTGCTTTATAAAAAATCTACTGGGTAAGAAACAAAACTCCTGCCTTGTACCCTTCGGGCCATCTTTGCAGGTTACTGTAACACAAAGTAGTTGCTCTCAGTTCGCCAAAATCATAAACACATGACAAGAAACGGAAGTCGAATGTACACCACCCACCAGTCAGATCCGATGAACCACCGTGACCCAGTGTAATTGGAGGAGATGGAAGGGACACAATCAGGTCCTGACAGAATTGTTGGAAGCTGTTATGCTTCATGTCTAGATGTCCCCCCAAACCCTCACACAGTCACAAGTGAGGCTTTTTCAATTGTGGCTGAAACTGGACTGTGTGATTGATTTATGGTACAGGGCTAGGGTTAAGGGTGCTAGGGTGAAGAGTGTGTGGTTACTGAGTCAGTCCACTGACTGTTTTGGCACCGTCCTAATCCCAGTAGCCTAGACAGCATATAAAAGGAGCAGAAAGAAGCTGCTAAGGTCTTTGCTTTCTTGCTTTTGCTGTCTTCTGCCTCCATGAGCTGTTTCTATTCTGCGATGCCCTTCTACCAAGCCACTCTGCCATGGAGTTAGCTGGTTATGGACTGAAACCTCTACCAACTGTGAGCTAAATAAAGCCTTTCTTCTTTTACCTTTGAGTGTTGGGTATTTTGTCTCAGCAATGAGAAAAGTAACTAAGACAGGAGCCTCAGACAAATGCCTGTGATGCCCAAGCACCACTCTCCTTAGTGTAAGGCCTGACCCAGGTGGCGGAGAAAAATCCTTCACTTAGTCTTACCAACGTTTATGGACCAAGTGTAGAAGGGCTCAAGAGACGGAGAGTGGACAGTGACTGGGGCTTCCAGGAGAACTGACATGTACATGTGCTGACTTCACAAAAGGAATGTAAACATTATGTACTAATAAAAAATAAAAGGAATTATTTCTATGTCTAATAGTTTTCAAGGGTTAAGGAACAGTATTTTCAGTGCTGGGGATTGAACCTAGGGGCTTGCTTGTAACAAGGCGAGCTCTCTAGCAGTGATGTAAACACCCAGCCATATTAGTTTTTTTTTTAAAACTAAAACCCAATATATTAGCTCTTTGAAAATTTTCCAAGACAGGGTGTATAGATATTTTTTAAAGTTGTATTCATTTTGTTTAACTTTCCATTCCTTGGGAGCAATAATAAATATCATTAGAGAGAGAGAGAGAGGGAGAGGGACAGGGAGAGGGAGAGGGAGAGGGAGAGAGAGGGCCCCCATGTGAGCACACGTAGCAAATAATTCAATAGTCCTAATTCTGAAGCTGATGAGATCGTATCCTGTTTTCCTCCTGGCCTAAAGGTGCCTTTCATAGCCCTTCATTTTCATATTGACTTTACCCTGGACCTAGCTGGAGGTTCAATCAGTGAAATAAAATTACATTACAATTATTTCTACTTAGAGAAATATGACAGCTAGAATTTTTATGTTAATTAATCTTTGGTTTTTTATTATTGTGTGACTGCCGACCATAAATTTTCTTGCAATCCAGTTTTAGTACATTCAGTAAATTATTTTAGTTTATTCCAGCATTAACCTGACTTGCAAGTGGTTAAATCTGCTGAATCTTTCATGCTCCGAAACCCAGGGCACTCCACGGTGGCATCAGAAGGAACAGGGCGAATAATCAGAGCTAATTGCAGTAACAGGAATAAACCACAATTCGCTGAATTCTTGGTCAGACTATATTCTGCTACCATGTTAGAGTCTATGTGAGGAGATTAGCACATACTAAACACGATGCACATTGATTTACAGACACACTGATGTTTTCCTCGGACTCGGACTGAGGAACAAACAGGTCCTGCTGTTCTGGTCGCGTGCCCCCCACCCAAGGAGGAGGCGCTGCCTCCACACCTGCACACCCAGTTAAGCACCATCTGTTTCCTCTGCGATATCTCAGTGTTTCCAAACTTTCACATCAGTAAGCACAATCCTAATAGACACTTAATATGAATTAAGAAGCATGTTTTCACTACTGCTATGTTCTAGTTTTCTCCCTCATCTTCACTCAAACACTGGCGGCTTCAGACCCACCTTAGTAGCAAGAAATGCCCTGGATTTATATAGGTTAATTTTAGTGGCTTGGCCAAACTCTAGTGTTCTGCTGGACAGGCAGAGGAACATGTGTCTATCAAGAAAAATGGAATTTTAATTTTGGTTCAAAGGAAATATCTCCCTCTCTCCCATCTTGCCAACCTTTCTAATGATCGACTCTTCTACCCTTCCCTTTGATGTCTTACATGGAGAATTAATCAAAATCGTTGGGATCTGAGCAACCCATTCAGCTGAGGGTCGGCCTTCTGCTCACTCTCCACTGGTTGCTGCTGTTTTTACTCTTGACTGCACCAGCTAAAGTCAAATCATTTAGGTTATGTACACTTTGCTTTCCTGGATTTTATAGATAACGAACCTCCTTCCCCTTGAAGAAGTGCTTTGAGCCCTGTGAAATAAATGCATAAAATGATTAGCGAAAGCCGAATCGTTAGGTGGATTCCAAGCAGCCTCTTGTCTTCCAGTCACACAAAGATGTAGGCAACAGAACCTGTTCACTGAGTTTTCTTAGCCGAGCTCCACCATCTATGGAGGTTTGTCAGTACCAATCGTTTATGAATGTTAAACATGTTGTTATGGCAGAAGTATGGTGTAATGCAGTGGTTTTTAAATTCTAGCAGCAAAACATTTATTAATGCACAGAGTGTTGGGTCCTAACTCCCAGCGTTCTGATTCATGCCGCTACCATGGGGCCCAGTAATTTGTTTGTAAGAAATCCCAGGGCTGCTGGTGCTGTGGGTCCCGGACAACACACTGGGGACTGTGAGAACACTGTGTGATGTTCAGAACACGAAGCTGGATTTACCTGTGCTGTTGCTCAGGCTCTGCTCTTTAGCAGCTGTGTGACCTTGGGGAAGTTTAACCACTCTACACCTCAGTTTGCTCAGCTGTAAAATAATGGTAATACCCAACTCGTGGGGCTGTGGTGAGGTTAAATAAGACAATGCATGCTAAATGCTTGGCCCAGTGCCCAGCAAAAATAACTACTCAATAATTGTTAGCACCCTTCTGATCTGTTTAGGGGAAAGAGCAGCTGGGCCTTTCTGTATTTCATTGCATTAAGACCTAGAGGAGGAACAGGAAGCAAAGCCAAGCAGAGGAAGCGTGTGTGATTAGACAGACAAGCCCCAGGGTTAAACACTTACACTGTGATTTTAAAAGTAAAAGAAATGATTCTTTCTAGGAGTGTGGTTTGATGACTAGTTGTTTTATATTTTGGCAACGGGAATCTTATCCTAGGTTTTTTTTAACCGTACTCAAAGCTAGGGACTAGGTCCACATGTTAGCTTTCCATCACTGTGATAAGCACCTGAAACAGTAACTTGAAAGAGAAGAGGCTGATTTGGCTTGTGGTCCCCGGCCAGCTGGCTCTATTGCTTTTGGTTCCACGGTGAGGCAGAAAAATCATGTGCAAGGGCCTGGAGGAGGAAAGCTGCTCAGCTTGTGGTGTCCCGGAAGCAGAGGGAGAACCAGAGAGCAAGACTGACAGCTTCCTCCTTCTGCTCCTGCTCCCCGGGGCCCAGCCTATTGGTTGGTGTCACCCCGATTCGGGCTGGGTCTCCTCCACCAGTCTGCTGTCTCACATAGTAAACGTTCCCGGAAATACCATCAGACACACCCGCTACTGTGCTTCACTAGTTTCATAGGTATTTGTCAATCTAATCAAATTGACAATCAAGATTAACTGTCCCTTCCCTGCTTACTCTTTGTGAACTTTCAGCCATGACTGAATGTATGCTTATTAAATGCAAATCTACTCTAATAAAAAGTCAAATAAAAGAAAGTTTAAGAAAAAAGTATTTCTTCTAGTACCACAATTTTATTTGAGAAGTAAATACAAGAACCTTAATGATTTATGCTAGTGAAGTGTTTTGATGCTATTGAGAAAATCAAAATGTACTGATATAATACATGATATCAGTCCTAATGATAGCATAATAAATGACAAATGATACACATGGTGGAGGGGTGAGGTGACAACATTTGTTGCAAATCTTAAAATATAAAAATAGCATGTGTTCATACACTGCTGAAGTGGTATTACTGTTGATTGTAATGGTTAATCTTGATGGAGAACTTGATTGAATTGGGAAGTGCCTGGGACGTCTGTAAAGTGCACTTCCGGATATGTCTGTGTGGGGTTCCAGAGAGGACTGGTAGGCACGGGGGACAGCAAACTGACATGGGCGTGTGGAGGGCACCAATCAACAGCATGGACAGAGTGAAAGGAAAAGCAGGAGGAAGCCAGTGGTGGTCCCCACTCTCCTGCTTCCTGGCTGCCGAGAGGTGAGCAGCCTTCCTCCGCCTCTCCCCTCCCCGCTCCGTGTTGTTTCTGCCTCCCGCAGATCTACAAGCTGTGGACCCGGGGGACCATGGACTGAAACCCCTGAAACTATGAGTCAAAATAAATATCTCTTCAAGCATTTTGTCACAGCAATTTAAAACTGACACTTTCATTATACCAGTTATCATTTATTATGATATCATTATTACTGATATCATGCATTATAGCAGTAAATTTTGATTTTCTCAGTAGCATCAAAACGCTTCTCCAGCATAAATAATAGAGATTCTCATATGTGCTTCTCAAACAAAATTATAGTATTAGAAGAAATATTTTTTCTTTCTTTCTTTCTTTTTTTTTTTTTTTTTTTCTTTTTGAACTCAAAACCTTGCACTTGCCAGGTAGACGCTTATGCTGCTGAGCTATATCCCTGGTCCAAAGTGTTTTTTCTTAAACTTTCTTTGATTTGATCTTGTTTCTTCTTGGAGATAACGTCTTATTAAAGCAGAAGCAGAAGCCGAAGCAGGGGAGCAGAGCCTGTCCTGGGATGCGCTTTGTCTTGGGACTGCTCCTCTGTGCTCGCCCGCTGGAGCAGAATCGCGTGTACAGCTGTCCGCCTCTCACCTCGGAACATACCAAGCGCCACCGCGAGAAGAGGGGTGACCAGCGTCACCGGGGCGTTCCCCCTTTCTATTCAGTCCCTGACACATTCCAGGAAGGGGACAGTTCCGTCTGAACCTCCCCCCCCGAGGGCCCAGTCCAGCCCGCATGGCTCACGCGCCGTGTCCCGCGCGCCGGTCCTTTCCAGCAGTAAGGGCCCCGGAATCAGGGTGCAGCTGGTGGTTTTCCCTCCAGGCCGCAGACAGCCAGTGAGAGAGTTTTCCTCCGCTGGGCTCGGCCAGCGCTGCCCAAACGGCCACGGTCGTGTGGGTCTGTCCATCAGTGACAACTGCTAGCGCTGCACGGGCCCGGGAGGGATTTCCGTCTGTGGTCACCGCGCCCCGCGTGAACGGGAGGAGACGCGGTCTTCAGGAGGCGCTGGAGCCGGAGGACAAGCACGGCCACGGACGAAGACGCCGTGCACGGAGGATCTCAGCGCCGGCTGGGCAGCACCTTCGGCCGCGGAGACCCTTTCCTCCCCGTCCCTGGAGCTGAAGGGCCGCAGGCAGTCAGGAGCTCTGGTCTGCGGAGCCCATCATGGTAGTAAATCCCGGGGCTATGTTCTGGTCCTGAAGGGAAAACGCAGAAATGATGAGTTCGAAATTGGAGGAAGGGGAGCAGAGGTGTTTTTCAAGCATTGGTAGGAAACAGGGCGACAGGACGTGGCACCTTTGGAATATGGTAGGCGGTGCCTATGCTCCCTCTCCTTTCCCACTGACTGGGATGTAGACGCGATGGCTGGGTCTGAGGCAGCTGTTTTAAAACATGAGATAAAAGGCAGGTGCTAAGGGGGCTGAGCAACGGGATAGAGGAAGCCTCGTTTTACAGGGCGAGGTGGTTCTGTCCGGCCTTGAGTGACGATGCTCAGGCTGTGGTCAAGAGAGGAGGAAACTGATTTTTTAAAAATGATGTTATTTTGGGATCAGTTTTTAACAAAAACAGCAGATGCACAATTTCTCCTTTTAGACAATTGGTCTGCACACTTCTCGTGCTGCTTCCCAGAAACATTGATCCTTTTCCAGTTCCCGGGATCGCCGTCACCCCCACGTGCCACCTGCCTGCTCTCCTCCCAGGTGTCACGCTCCTCGGGCTGCCCCTGGCCCCGGAGTGTTTGCTGTCCCTGACCCCTGCAGCAGGCCAGGCCCATCCCCGATGTACCTTACCTCCTGCTGGAGAACGTGTCCCCGGCTCCCATGAACTTTCCTCTCTCTCAATTCTCATTTTCTTCAGTTTTCTCTCCCACATAATTGAGTGAGTGAGTATTTTCGACATTGCAAACTTTTTGACAGTGCTGTTGTTTATTTATATACACCAGGGTTTTCAGGAGCACAGGACTAGCATTCATGGACTGGCCTGTCCCCTGAGGGTCAAATTTAAGGTAAGCAGTCTTGTCTCCCTCTTTCACACTCGCCTGAAAGTGACAAGCCGATATCATATGAACGCCCTGCTTTTCATGCGGTGTCGGTCATATTTTTCATAATTAATTCACTCTTGAAACAAATATGTCCTGGGCACCGAGTTCTAGGTTTTAGTACACGCTCGATGACAAAACAAAGGTGGGCCATTGTGGGGCTTTATTTCCTGAAGAAAATGCTTTAAATGGTCGACTTTTTTTTATTAAAAAGGTCATCTTTTTGTTTGACTGATTTTAAAGGCCAAAAAAAAAAAAAAAAAAAAAACAGGATTCCGTATTTTTGTACACTATGGATTTCATAAATTATACATTTGGTTACATAGACAACGAAAAAGCATGATGTAAAATGGAAATCTTTATTTTAGGCTTTTGGGATAGTTTTGTAAAGTAAGAAGTGTGCATGCTTACCAGGCACATCAACGAAGCGTAAGCAAAGACTGGCAAACACAGCAAGGCCACTTCTGTTTGAGGCCTGGAGCTGAAACAGGTATGTTGTAGTTGATTATGTGAGAAACCCTATGAACAGGTGTTTGAAATGAAGACATCTCTATCTTTCTAGTATGTCCTGATATCTATTCACCTTTGTGCATATGCATTAATCAGTCTTTAGTTACACTATTATACAATATTCATAACTTTAATCCCAAAACAAACAATTTCAAAAATTGCACAAAATTATTAGTTAGAAGTATGTCTACTTCTAAGGCATTGATGGGTTAACCTGAGATTGACCCCCAAAATGAAGTAAGTTATGAGCAATAAATTTTGTGTTTAAAAGTAATAAATTGTGAGTAGTTTTGAGTTCCCTATAGTAGGTATTTTACAAAGACATCTAGGAAGATTAATAATGTACTGTTTTTAAATGATAAAAATGTAGAATCTCTTTTTTTATAAGCATGGTTGATGTGAGTAACTAAATATCAATTTCCTGTAGATGCATTTTTTCATGGAACAAATCACTTTTTTCCAGCAGAATACTTCTTGTAGCACTCACATAATAGAAGTGTTTCCCCAAAGATATCCATCTCTGAGAGTAGATCTTGTTTCTCTGCCTGATTTCCAAAAATGCCCTGATTTCCTGAGGGTGGAGGCCAATCGACCAATAAATGACCACTGTACCTATGTATAAGAAACAGTCACAACTGGTGGCACTGAATCCACCTCGTGCTTCTTTCTTCCCAGCTGAGACTTATAATTCCAGCACCATGCCAGGTACATGGATTGAGTGCAAAGATCAGCCCCAGGCAGCTTTAAATAAAACATTGACATTTTGAAAAATGATCCAAATGTTCTTTTTTTCCACCCTCTATGGTTTTTTTTTTTTCTTTGCTATTGCAGGTAATAGCAAAGAAAAAATTCTTCTTATTATTTGTTTTGTTCTGGACTGTGTCTCTAATCATTGAGTAGATTTCATATTCCTCAGGGTGTAATAGTGCAATTACAATTTGTAAACCACAGAAGATAAAGTTGTAGAATTGGGGAAAGTTGGTTTTATTCATCATACTGTTTTCCTTCCTTGGGAAACCCAGTGTGTGCTCATATATGTAGTGTCTCAACCATTACTGAAGGTAATTTCAATACATACAATTGACCACAATTTCCTTCAACTCCAACTTTCTAATTTTGTTAGGATTTAATTATGAATGTTTTGATAGTATATGCATATTTTATAGCACACCTCCTTGTTCTTAAGAGATAAGCAAATTTACTGCGACAATGCATTAGCAGGGTTGCGTCCTTGTCCAGGACTCCTAGACAGCGTGGCGTATCCCGGGCCACTGCAGCCACGGCTCTCACCTGGAAACAGATAGACTGGATCACGTCTGCGGGACATAAGCTAATTATCAAGCTGCATCGTATAAATTGTCTTGGGAGAGACGGGGCTGCGAAGCACCTCATTACCGCAGAGCCCCTGCTCTCCCAGGCCGGGAGCTGCTGTCTGGGCTGGAGACTTGAATCCACGCGGTGCAGTGGCATCCGTCTCGGGGTTCCCATTGCGCTCCCCCAGGGTTATTCTTCTCGGTAATGGGGATGGCTCTGCTCTACAGGAGGTTACACACACAGAACCAGGGGCTGGCCTGACTGCAGACAGAGGGCATAAAAGGGGAGCTGTCTGGGCTTTTTTGGTTTCTTTTGTTTTTTTCCCAGCAAGCAACAGCAGCTCATGTAGAGTTCTCTCCAAAATGCTTTATGAGAGGAAGGTTAAACACACAGGCCTGGATCCACACAACCAGGACAAAAACCTACAGAAGATTCCAGGCTTATTTCACACTGAAGGCATCTACTCATCGGTACGACGCATCATCCAGTTCTCCAGGAGGGGATTTTCATGTAAAAGTTTCATGCTTGTTTGTTTAAAGCTTTAGTACAAATTTGCAGGTGATGAGAGCAATCTTCACTCTAATAAAAGAACAGGCCAAGCTACTGATTGGAGAAAATTACATGAAGTTTTTTAATCAAAGTCTCTGTGGTGGACTGTCTGATTTTCTAGGCCAGATGTCAAATGCTTCTCACTGATGTCAATGCCGAAGTAATCACTAAGCCAATTCCAAGACTGAGTGAGTGAGATGGTAATGTTTCATTTCAGCACCGGAGAGGGTTTCTCCCCGGCCATGAGCAGCGCAGCAGGGCTCTCCCACTTCACAGTGGCGCAGGCTATGACTGGGAGATTCTCACAGCATTTCACAACTTCCACATACACCCCTGATTCCACGTGAACCTGCAGGCTCCCAGCCAAGATGGGGAGCAACCTGCAATCACCAATTTGCTTATTTTTTTGAAAATTCCTATTTAACTTACTGTGCAATTAAACTTTTGTTGTTTAATCTATTTTATGCAGGTTTTCTTTCTTCAGCAATAATAATAATCATTTATTCTTTATTTTAAAGACAAAAATTAAAAATAAAAACAGCCTAGTAGGAGAATAATAATAATTAATACATTGTGTATTGTTATATTCATAATAGTTGTTCAAAGTACAAGATACAGACATGAAATATTGTCTAAACAATATTAGCACAGACCTTTCTTTTCAATGAACTAAGAGATACTAGCCATTTAACTACCTTATTATCTTATGTATATGTATATATATATATATATTTTTTTTTTTTTTTCTTTTCCCTTCCTTTCCCCACTTTCCCATCACAGTTGTTCTTTTCTTTTGGATAGTTTCTTCCCTATTTCCAGTATCTGTTGTACATTTTGGATCTTAATTAAAAAGATCCTGGCACTCACAAGCTCCTACATCTTGTTTTGCTTGTATTATATGCAAGGGTATCATTTTTCCCTTCCTTCCTTCCTTCTTCCTTCCTCTTCCTCTCTTTCTCTCCCTTGCTCCCCATCAGCAAAGTAACCTGAATGGGGCAGAATAATTAAACTGAAATGAAGTGTTAAATTTTTGTTCGGAGCTTTATGGATGGAGAATGTGACTAAACAATACTCTTTTCTTTGTCTTCGATTGGCACAAATCTTTTTCTGGGAGAAAGCAGTATCGTGGAAGACAGTTATATTTAACAGAGCAAATACTCCTCAGAACTTACTTGAAACCGCATCCATGGGCTACGTGAGCATTCCTGCGGGAACGCCCTGACCCCCACTGAGGACACAGCGCGGCCTGCAGAAATTCCACTGCCCCGGCCTCTCCTGCAGAGGCAGCTGGCTTCATTCCTAGAATTCCCCACCACCCTCTCTGTCCATCAGATCTGTAGCCTAACAGAATTAAAAGGCCTACAGAGAGCAGATACTTCAAAGTCTCTTCTGAATAGAGATGTCTTTGAAAACCAAAAACATCAGGCAAAAATAGCTTAAGAAACAGTGAAACCAGGATTAGCAGCTGTGGATGGGAGCCCCCAAAGGTGCTCCCAGGTTCAGGGACAGCTTCAGGTGGTCGCACAGCGGCACCCTGCGATGACCTTGTGATGGTCCCCACCCTCCGCCCAGTGTGTGCCCCCGAGTGTCCCTCATGGGCTGGTGGGGACGTTTGCCCCTCTCCCCACAGCCCCTGCCTTCCCCTACGGTCACCAAATGGACAAAGTCCCGTGCCACTTCCTCTATTTCATGACCCTTGTGAAGGCTTGGGTTTTAGACATGACCTCCACTAGGTTATTGCTGTGGAGTGGCTCAGTCTGAATCTTTAAACAGCAGCAAGGGCTCCTCCGCTGTTATCTCTCCTGGGCCTCGGAGTTGACCTTGTGCTGCAGGACAGTTCTTCATTGACACGTGGGCTGGCATCATTTCAAAGTTGTCCATGGTCACATGTCTGCGTGTTGATGCGGACTGTTAATGGCAATCTCACCAGGGCTGTGACTGTCTCGCTAGGGGACCTGGGCTTTGCCACATCAGAATCTCTGTTTTGCTCACTCTTGTTCTGAACAGATACATGTCACCTCCACCGTCACCTGTTGGTCAGCCAGTTACAGGTCCTAGCTTCAAGGAGCAGGGGCACAGACTCGTCCTCTTAAAGGAAGGAGTGTCAAAGAACTTCAGTTCATTTTTGAAAAGCATTTCGCTATCTTTTTACTCTCTGTACAACACAGCGTAAGTTACTAAGCTTTAACATATGTTTGATAGCCAAATAAGTTAAAGTTAAAACAAAATATAAAAAGGATATAAATTAACTCAAAAGTCCGTGTCCATAGGTAAAAGATGAAATGATACCAGCAAAAAAATTCTAGACAGAAAAACTAGAATAGTAAGAATGGTACTAAAATGTGCCTAATGTGAATGCCCCATGACTGGTCATCAGGATGCCCTTCTTTGTGGCAGACCACGATATTTCAGAAATTCAGTTTGTGTTAGAATCACTCAGAAGAGGATTTGCATCCCCACTCCACTGTCAACCAGGGCATGAGGATCCTTGCTCCACAGCTGCCACCAGGGGAGGGTGGTACAAGCTGCCCTCCAGAACTTTGAAAGATCTGGTAACCACTGAGCCATAGGTGACAAGACACAGACCGCTCAGTGATCCAGAGAGAGCAAGGAGTGCGTTTCTGGGTACAGAGCAGTCTCTTTGCACACTGTTCTTCATTAAAGTATTGTGACTCAATGTTTGCCTGTTGTGTCATTTTCAATCAGAGCTTCCATGGCCTCTGATAAGCAACATAATAGTTCCAGTTTCCTTGCGGATATGGCCTATGCTCTGTGCATTACATCAACTCTTGGGCTTGAATTCCATATATCAGCCGTAAATTGCCAAAATTATCTCAACTTGACCAGCCCAAAAATTTGTTACATTTCCTCACAAATAATCGCCATCTTAAAAACTCTTTGTTTTGAACTCTTTTATTAATTTACACATCAACAATTAGTTTGATGTCACAAAATAATTGTTGAGAACATATCTAGAATATCAATGCTTAAGAAACAGTCAATTAGAAGTCCTCAATTTTATTCATTTTTATTTGAAGAATATTATCTTCTAAGGCTTTAAAATAAAGAAATGCATTTCTACTCTGTAAGAAGAGCTTTGCGAGGTCTTTCCTTCTTCATATCTCCTAGACATACTCTGATGCAGAGAAAGGGAGCTACAATCAGTGGGACTTATTCAGAATTTCAGCAACATAGAAAGAGTTTGTTTCATATGCACAATCCTACCCTTATTTCTTAATATCCAAAATAGACAATTTAGGTGAATATTAATATATGCAAACTAAATCTATTGTCAATTCAGGTTTTTTAAAAAAATTATAATAGTCATTTTGGGAAGAAATGGGCCATGCATTCGCTGGCCTTTTTATAGAGCTATTGACTGCCTTCAGGAGTATATAGAAACCATTATCCTTGCCATATTGCAGGCTACTTTTTCAACTTAAAAATAAAATCTATAGACCATGTTGAATAATCTTTCTTGCAAGACCATCATCCGACCTCATTGAAACACTGAGATAAGATATTCAATGGGTATGAATACCCTTTACTTATCATTGAGCTTAAAAAAAGGCCCATGTAACTAGATTCACATTTTATGCTGAACTGGGCTCCATTTTTAATTCCTATGGCCATTGATGGATGACACACACAAAAAGGATGAATTTGTAGCCAGTGAGTCTGATGTTTATAATTTCTGAAAGAGCAGATTCAGGACATTCAAAAAAGTTAGAATGAAATATGGAGATTTCAACTGCATGAGAATCAGATAATCTGTGATGTTTAAGAAAATATTTTTTGAACCTTATTTTCAATAAAAGAAGAAAATCCCAACTGCAAGAATTTCTACTTGATTTCTCAAGTGACAAACATAAAAACAATCATCCCTATTTATAATTTATAAGCTGTGGAAATATTCAAATGTAATACAACTGTGTAAAGAATACAGGTGTGGGAATGATAATTGATGAGTGACTCATCTCTTGGGGGGCAGATTTAAGATTCTGTTCTTGTTATTTGTGTGCTTGCTTTTATAAAATGGATAAAGTAGAGCATGCCAATGAGTTCTTTCCGAACATCCACTGAGTTGAATAAGAAAAATTTCTACCATTTCTGACCTATGGTAGGTGGTTCCATAAACATTCACTTCCCATTGTTTTATGCTACATGACAGGCACTGGTACTGCTCTCTAGCAGTAATTCTTTTCTATCTGGACACTGTAGGACCACTGAAGGGCCCCATCTCCTCCAGGGGAACCTGCAAGTTCTTCGGGCAGTGAAATGGGGGTAGGTGTGACAGTTGTCAGAAATGACATCATTTCTAGGTAGAAGTGTTTTACTGCTGATTTTCCACTCTCCAATTTACACCTCACCCTGCAAAGGTGATAGTGAAACGCATGTTGATAAGAGGTTAACTGCACTGGTAATGTCAAAACAGTCCAAAGAATGGCCATTCTTGAGAACTACTTAGACTTGAAGAGGTCTTTGGGTGAACTACAGAGTCCTGGGTATTGTGAAACACTTATATTTGAGACTTGTTGCCTCAATCTAGTCATCTTGAATTTATTTACATCATTCATTTTTTATTTATACCTTATATGTGATGAATAAAAATATAATAGCATATTCACTGCTTAGAATTGAAAGTAGAAGACTTCCTGTGTAGAATATGAATACTAAAAATCTTAGGTAAGCAATCTGAGAGTATTTCTGCTAAGTAAATTTTTTTTTTTTTTTTTTTTTTTTTTTTTTTTTTTT